>JAWZYV010016112.1:0-46675 GCA_038373885.1 Cheiracanthium punctorium | reverse complement strand
TGAAGCAATTTAAAACCTCAATGAAAAATTGTTCATCTTTAATATGTAACAAATGGAAGGAATTAATCAAATAAGCTACTTACAGAAATAATCAAAATTACATCAATCCCATTTTCTTATTTTTTCAGAAGGGAAGGGAGAAGGCAAGAAAAAATCACAGAATTAAATTACCTACTTTGAAAGTTTTTAATTACATTTTAACAGCAATTTACTGTATGTAAATGCAAACTATTTCCAACAATATTAATTACTACATGATTAGAAAAAGATACTCATGGATACAACAAAAATACTTAAAAGATTAGTGAAAAAAAATCATTGATTAGAATCATACTTCTAAATGATAAGGAATAATCAATTTAATTAATGCAACAAATTATACAACAAATGAAAGAGAATATACAGATATTGTTTAAATTGCTGATCTAATTACAATAAATATCAATCCAAACATAAGTCCAGGTGGTGTGAAAACAAACACTCATAGATACAGAGCACTGACGCTTTACGCGCCAACGCCTTGGCGAAAAGCGAACGCCGCCGTGGATAAGCCGATTTGGGACGCTGGGACGCACGTTTGGGTGGATCAGATATCTTGTTTTTATTTTGGTTTTGATCGTCTTCGTTGCGTTTTATGCGATAATGGATAAGTTTTGTGTTTAAATAGTGTAAATAAATATAAATAATAATGAAATATAAAGAATTAACTATGCAGTGCTTTTTCGTATAATTAAAGACTTAGCTACATATAGCTTTTATTTAAGATTATTTCATTTGTGTCTACAGTATTTGTTAAAAGAAACTGTTTTGTAACTGAAAATCATTGTTAATAATTTGATTATTCTGTCCAATAATAAAATATTTTAATAGTTTTTATTTTCAGTTTATATTCTAGTTTTATGTATATTTCAAATGAATGGTAACATGCATAGCACATGTTAATATTGAGGGGAGTGGAGAATACAAAAGTATGGTATAAATACTTTACGGTAAAATCTTGTTTATCCAAAGTAATTGGGACCGACTGCTTTTGGATAATCAAAAATGCCACAATTTTGAGATTACGCACAACTCCGTAGGTTATTTTTTATTATGATTAAAAGTAATTTATAAAAAGTTAAGTTAAGCAGAATAGAGAAATAAGAATAAATTAGTACACTTGTAGTATGATATTTAGTTATGGTAAATTTAAATTTTCAAATGACTTTTACATTGAAGAGATAGTTTCACAAAGGTATGAAGTAAGACAAATGTCTAAATATGTATTTCCTCTGGTTACCCCCTGAATAAATCCCAGAAAGAGCTAAGGGTGCACAAATATAGAAAATAATTTATAAATTCTACAAATATTAGCAACAAAAGTGTGTTAAAGTTTATGAGATTAAAAAAAAAAAGCAATTGTAACTATATATCAGACCAACGTTCACATATCAGATACTTAAAGACCGCATAAATTAAACGCTTTAATATAAAGTCATTGTTTAAAAAAAACAATTATAAACAAGAATATACAAGCTTCATCAGAAGTAGAGAATACATCAGTTCTGCTAAATTAATAATATAAACAAAACATTTTTTTTTTACAGCATAAACGTACTTAAATTAGCAGGATTTACAAACTGAGATACAACAAAGGCACAGCTGCGATAATTCATAATACATTGATTGTCAGACCAGAATAAAGCACCAAAATGCCTTAAAACAATGAAAGAAATGAAAAATATCATCTTTAGCACTCATTAGGAAGTACTTATAATAGGATAATACATTTAAAAAGACCAAAATATAGCTGGATTTCAGTTTTGTGGCTAAACGCAAAAGACCTACACTATTCATATAAATTAAGTGCTATCAGCTAAAGAAAAAACTCGGCTGTTCGAGCCTCGTCAGGGGGGATACCCCCTGAACCCCCCTAATATTTAGTTTCATTATTGCCATATTAAAACGATATTAATGGACTATGTCATTTTCTCTCTCATCTTTCGTGTATTTCGCCTGGTAATCCTATGTTGAAATTTTTATGATTGTAACCTATTTATAGAAAAATACATGTGATGCATATTCTACAGCTTACGAAATAGTGTAACAATAGATTAAAGCTGTTGTGAACTATTAGTATTTAAATATATGTAAAATTATGTCGCATTTTTATGTCGTTTTTTGCGGCACATTTTTCGGACAATTTTCAATAGAGGGGTGAGAGATAAAATGACATAGTCATTAAAATATATATTAAGCATTACATTTCGAGATGTGTACATAGTGTCTAATTAAATGTACTTGTATTAGCTTGTAAATTATTGATTAAATGAAATATTTCACAACGTGAATTGTTACGAGAATGAAATATCTATTAATAAAAAATGAAAGTATATAGTTTCAGCTGATCCTTCAAAACATTTTGGGTTTCACATATACTCCTCGCATGTGCATCATTATTTCAATTTCATTCATTTATTAAGCAGTTTTAGTCATAGGTATTTGAAAATTAAAATGTGTAATAGCAAGCATCCATAATGTTCTTCACTGAGAGGAATTTACTTCAATAACTTATTCTGCATTATATTTTTAAATCCGCAAAAATCTGTTTTTTAAAGCTACTATGCTGTTCATACAGACGAAGATGATCATCTTTCTTCCTCGTTCCCTGTCTAACGAGGTTACTGTACAATTTCCCCGCTGCCTAGCGAAACATGTTTATCCTTCTCTCCACAGCGCAACTCGTCTCTTTGGCGCCAAATGCTCTGTATCTATTAGTGTTTGTTTACACGCGTCTGGGTGGCTCTCACGCAACACTTATCTTACACCCTCCTCTCAGTCCGAAAAGCCGCTGATTCGGATCAAAAATCTTTAAGTTATTTGAACCGTTAGATCTCATACCGTATTTAGATACATTGACACCGATTTGCTATAATTTGTAACGAAATGTTCCAATATTATTGCATATAGTTATGTGAGCTATAATGGTATGAAAATATCGTCCTGTTCTTTTAACGTTATGGTCTCATACCGTATTTAAAATGTTATTCAGCGAAATCCTATATTCTACAACTAATTGATACTGCATCGTTATTAAATAGTTATGTGAGTTTAACGTTATAAACCAAGGGTTAGCATGAGTAACCGAATGGATTCTGTTACTTTTTGTTCAGTTTCTGAGTATAACACAAAACGGAATAACGTTATAATAGGTATACCATTGAATAACGTTATTCTGAATAACGTTATTGCAATAACGTATTTATTTCGTTCTGTAGATTTGTTAATCAAACAATTATTTGTACCTATAAAAGTTGCATACGAATTATTTTGTTACAAGGCCGAATAACGTTACAATTTTGTTACGTTAAGTTACGGATCCCTGCTTTCCTTACATGGTACATGTTCGGAAAGTAACAAGGAAGGCTACAGAAATTTTATTTCAGGCAAAGCTCAAAGCTTGAATATCTGAATTCAGAATTGCATGAAATATGTCATCATAATCAAAAAGTCCTTTTACCTAGTGTAAATATATTTCTCTCGTTGAAAGAGGGTGCGCACAGAGTTATAGCTAGGTTGATGAGCGACCCTAGTAGAATTTAAATTTTGCTCCTCCCGCCAAGCCATTTTCTAACATAAAGTCTCCAATAGGCGTCCCCCCTGAGGGTCGCGTCCCTGGCAGCCGCCCATCTGGCCTACGATGTTAGGTGCGCGCCCTTACGCCCCCCCCCACCTGTATCCGCTCTTGAAATTGAATCTTTTTGTACCATTTCAGTAGTAAAGTTTTTAAAAGGCCACTGTGAGTACCCTCTGTCTGTAAGCACAGGTATGCGCCCGTGGATCAGTGGAGTAACAAGGGAGGGGCGGAAGGACGCTGCTTGCGAGAAGCTGAAAATAAGGCACAGAACGGCGAAACTTAGAAAGAATAAAGCAACAAACTGAAAGTGGAAGGAAGGGGGGCGGCAAAATGTCCAAAATTTTAAAAGAATAGGCCGGCAAGTAGAGAGACCAAATAGGCGCCACCAGAAGTTGGACAGGGGGAATACAAGAGGGTGAGGGTGGGTGCAGGGGGGGCACGATGATTCATTCTGTTCAGAGCCCGACTAAGACATTCGGAGGGCCTAGGCCTAGCACTTTTGTGGGGCCCCTGTGTAGTCATTTCTTGTTCGTCATACCAGTGATATCAGTATTTCTTTCGCAATTTCACACATAAGGGGGAGGGGAGGGTGCTTTAACTGCAAACTCTCTCCTGTACAAAAAGTTCACAAATTTTTAGCATTTAATGTAGAAGTTATGCTTCTGAATCCAATGTTCGTCACGTCAGTGACTACTCCATGGTGGAATTCTTGGGGTGTTAATACTGACGTTTCTTTTATGCCTGAATGTAGTGTAAACAAACCCTTTTGCTCAGCGGAATGTGTTGCCAAAATGGTCGCTTTATCTGTTTTCATTACTGTTAAAAATTTAGCGCATAACACAATTTTTTAGGAATAGAACTTAAACTATTTTAATAATTTTGGGGCCCCTTAAGCTTGAGGGCCCTAGGCCGTGGCCTAGTTGGCCTGTGCGGTAATCAGGGCCTGGTTCTGTACCTAGCGGGGTGATCCTAAACTTACAAAGAATCATTTTCCACAAAGAGAGAACTCCGAACTTTCCCTTCCTCAAGATTGCATGCCTCTAGTGTACCTTGCCAGCGGAAAGCGGTAAAGTGCACCTCGAAAATGTAGTTAACTATAACGAATAATTTGCAGCCGACATGTGTCAGAAGAAACAGTGCCAGAATAACACAGAGAGTGAAATTTTTTATTTGAAGCTGCATTATGGGCGCAAAGAATGTACAAGGAGGGCGCATCTGCCCGCGGGCAGATGGGCAGATAGGCCAGTCCGACCCTACAGTAACCCGAATAAAGAATGTCTTTATACATGGGAGTGGAATTTAATAATATTCGATAGCTTGGATTAAAGGAGTTTAAAATTTCAGATGATGCGTTTTTCCGAAATGATATAAATAGGTGTATTCATTTAGCAGTTTTCTTCTGCAAAATAAGAGATCACTTATTGTGAAGTTTAATTTGTTGCTCAATTTGGGCATTTACAACATGTTGGCAAAATAAATTATTTGGCGGCTTTAATTGCGAATTTATAGAAGTTTAAGCAAGCTAACATACTCTCTATAACAAAAAAAAAATCGACGCACCAAGAAAGAATCATCCGATTGCTTTGAAATTTCGTATGCATGAATATTTTGAGCAGATATGCAAATGATTCAAATTTGGTGTCCAATGAATGAATAGTTTGATCTCTAGCGCATCGGAACTGCGCATCCAGCAGACGTATAAGGAGCAGTTCTTCAACGGTTGTTAAAACTTTCGGTTTGACTGCGATTCAGATGACCTTTCAACAACTTAAAAAATGCCTCGCTGCAGGATTCGTGCTCATTACGAGCAACTGTCAGAGTTTGACAGAGGTCGCATCATTGGATTGAAAGAGGCCGGTTGGACTAATAGGAGAATCGCTCGTCATTTGAGTCGAAGCGATGCGACGATTCGAAGATGCTGGCAAGGATGGGTGAAAAATGACAGAGTGCAGCGTCAGGATGGTAGCGGTCGACCTAGGGCTACAACAGATCGTGAGGACAGTGATGGTCCGATCAGCTGTCACAGCGCCTTCTTCATCTCTATCAACCATCAGACGTTCAACCCAAACACCAGTGTCCATCATGACCATTCACAGACGGTTGAGAGAGCGAAATCTACGCTCGCGCCGACCGTTACGCCACCTGCCACTCACGCCTTCACACTGCCGAGCCAGATTACAGTGGTGCAGGGCTCGATCAGGTTGAAATGATGCCGACTAGGGACGTATAGTCTTTAGCGACGAATCCCGCTTCCAACTGTGTCCTGACGATCATCGAAGACGTGTTTGGAGACGCACAGGGCAGAGGGGGGGATCCTGCTTTCACTATTGCAGGCCACACCGGTCCTCAACAAGGCATTATGGTCTGGGGTGCCATTTCCTTTGACAGCCGGATCCCTTTGGTCGTCATTAGAGGTACACTTATTGCACAGCGGTACGTGGACGACATCCTAAGACCTGTTTTGCTACCGTTCCTTTTGCAGTGCCCTGGGCTGGTTTTTCAGCAAGACAATGCCAGACCACATACGGCTCGTGTTGCTCTAAACTGTCTGCAAGCTTGTCAAACTCTTCCTTGGCCTGCCAGATCGCCATATCTCTCTCCCATCGAGCATGTCTGGGATATGATGGGAAGGCGATTGCATCTGGCACGGACGGTGGATGACCTCGTTCGACAATTGGAGCGAATTTGGCAGGAAATACCGAAGGAGACCATCTGGGAGCTTTATCGGTCTATGCCACGCCGTGTGGCAGCTTGTATCCAGGGTAGCGGCGGGTCAACATCTTATTGAACTTGTTACTATAACTCTGAAATAAATTATTCAATGTTCTGAAATTTTAATCATTTACTATTCTGTACATTGTCTTCCTATCCACCAATTTTCGTCTCAATCGGACACCTCCTTCTTGGTGCGTCGATTTATTTGTTATGGAGTGTAAAAGCAGTGTTTTATTCGCAACCTTAATGCGAAATAATAATCAATTATATGTAAGTGTAGGTCGCCAAATTATGAAAAATGGTCGTAGATGGCAAATACACAAGCTGTACCAAAAAATAAATCGCCGCACGTTGGCGAACTTCCCAGGCATGGGTCTGTAGGAGCTATACAGCTGTAGAGGTCTTCGCCGCCACGCCACGACGCCGTCGCCGGCCATTTGTACCACACAGCCGCCGCCAAGGTCCAGGCCGGCGCGCCGGCGAAGAACGCTGATTTTACACCGCGACGTATAATCGGCTTCAAAACTATTTTTAAAATTATACCTAAACTTTCTGCTGCTTAATTTTTTCTGGATACTTCTTATCGCTAGTTGTAAAGATGCAATTTTATTTTTTTTCGGTCAATGGCGTAATTTGATTGCTTTAAAAACTGTTTAAACATTGCATTATACCTCAAAAGAACATTATAGGTTTGGGATGATTCATGAGAAGGTTGTGGAGAGAAAAAAACCGCTTAAAAGCAAATAATGTATTAATCGTATATTGATAACTAAATGTATCGTGAATGTGCTATATAAACAATATAAACCCATCCGATTTTGATAAAAATCTGTTGTTTCAGTTTTGCTGTAGAAATATTTTTAAAGTGTGCCACAAGCTCATATTCTGGAGCTCCACCAGTGACGGAACGCATAGTGCTCTGAACTGGGAAACGGAAGATACCTGGTTCAAAACCAAGTCGCGTCCGCTGACCTAACCTTTCGTAGTTTTCCGTGGTTTCCTCCGAAACATAGCGTAGATACAGGCTAAGACCCCTTAGAAAGACTTTCACGGAGCCCCCCCCCCACTAGAGATGAGTTCGGGCTCATTTTTTTCAGCCGAGCCCGAGGACATTGAATTTGAGTTGCCCGAGCGATATTATTTAAGTCGGAATCTGAGCCCGAAATTTCAGGTAACAGATAACAGAGTAAAAGTTAATTACTTCATTTACAGAATATCATTAATTTTGCCGTTTGTGCAAATTAAAGACAAATATAATTGTGCCCGCCGGAGCCCGAACACAATCGTGATCTCTACACCCCACCCCTCGGCCTGGAGCCCACTTGTAAGTAATTGGCCTAATCGCACATGATACTCAAGACTAGTTTTCATAAAAATTCTAGTCTTCATTCTAGTCTTAAAAAAATCTTATTTTAGCGCCAGTTTATGTATGTGTGTGTGTGTGTGTACGCATACACACATTTTCACTATGCTCTGTTTCAAATATTTTCCCACGCCGTGGTCCTTACGCCGCCGCCGCGAATTTTCGTGCGGCGCAGACCACTATACAGCTGCTATGCAAACACCGGGATGACGCATGCACCTCTTTATTTTGGGACTTTATCTCTTAATTCTTTAATCCAGTTTTCTGTCTCATATTGGATCTTTACTACTGCGGGCAGCTCGAGTAAATGTAAATAAAGCAGGGAGAGCGTGCACTCCGTTTGGCGGATTTGCTCATTGTCCCTCGCAGAATACAGGACACGAATGTTTCTTCGAACACAGTACCTTTCTGCGAATTCTGACGTTTTTTACTATTTTATTGCTAATTAAACCTTTAAAGTGCCGTCGGTTCATATATTTAAAGACTACCGTCGCACGACTGGTATTGATTTTGGTGTGTGTAAGACTTATAGTTTTTTTTACAGGGCTGCAAAATTATATTTGTCATATATTACGGTCTATACAGAGAAATGTTTAAAAGCGACAGATAGCGTGGAAGAGGAGGTGGGAAGAGAATAAAATGATGAAAGCCACGAAGTTTTACAATTTTTGATGATTTACCGCCAATTTTGGCGCAAATGTAAGTCTCATAAATTGAGCCTAACTTGGCGATATCTACTAGATTTGGCTAGAAACTGGCAAACGCTAAAATTTATTTACCTACAATAAAAGAGAAGTTTAGTTAGAATATGCTCGGCGAAGATTGTAAAATAGTTTTTGTAGCGCCTTATTTTAGCGCCAGTTTATGTATGTGTGTGTGTGTGTGTGTACGCATACACACATTTTCACTATGCTCTTTTTCAAACATTTTCCCACGCCGTGGTCCTTACGCCGCCGCCGCGAATTTTCGTGCGGCGCAGACCACTATACAGCTGCTATGCAAACACCGGGATGACGCATGCACCCCTTTATTTTGGGACTTTATCTCTTAAGGGGGTCCGGGGCACAAATTTTTTTTTTTTATTTATAGCTACTTTATAATGATTTTTTTTTCTGAAATATATATCTATGTCAAGATACCTTTCCATATAAAAAACTCTTGAAAAGATTGAAATTTAATTTTTTAAAAATTAAAAAGTTTAAAATTTAAACATATTTTATTTTTGATATAACTGCAGAACCAATAGCTCGATTTGCATATTTCTTTCACTTTTGGACACAGAAAAGATGGCATTTTAATTTGTCTTCGGGATTTTTTAAAATATTGTTTATATATTTTTTAATAAATATAAAAGTTAAAAAATCACTCTTTTTTAAAGAGTTTTTTAGCTCTAGGGCATGAATTTTCAAACCTTTTGTCCAAAATCAAAATTCCTGAAGACAAATTATTAAAAATATAATAGAGAAAGTCTGTACAAAATTTCATACCTGTAATATATAAGGAACTTGAGATATATCCTTTTAAAGTTGAGGAATCGCAAAAAAACTGATTCCGAGATAAATGGACTTAAAGACTGTATTATATGACTAGCAGTGGATTTTCAGCAATATTTGTAAGTCGAACTTTATTGTGAATTTCTTTGAGGTGATTTTTCGCAGTAACCTTTGTAGAACACACCCCATGTTTTAAGTGTCTGCTAAATGTTTTTGATTCCATTACACTTAAATTCATGTATGTGGAAAATAATTCGAGCCCAGCATGTCCCTTTCCTAATGCTGTAGCTGCTTGAACAGCTCTTCTGTTGATACTAAAAGGAGATTTAGTTGTCTTCGTTGACAGACGTTGTGACGAGAACGTAATAAATTGAAAGTCACAGTTATTGCAGGATAAAACCAATTCATGTGCCAAGCCATATTTTTTTCCCAAGCATAAATTCAGACTTGAACTTTTACATTTTTCTTAACAGCAATTTTGAAGGATATTCTGCAACACTCCCAGACTTAAAATAATGTTGCATGAAAACAAGGAAGCATCAAATTGAGATGGCTCATCACTTTGAACTGCAGGCACACTTATATTATTTTTAAGTTCTTGTGTTCGGCAAAAATCACTTTTACCAGGATCAGAAGTAGTTGATAACACTTTTTGACGCTTAGCTTTCATCAAGTTCGACTTTTTAGCAGTCAATTTTCTTTTTCGTCCCATTGTTATCGTAGATATGAATGTTTATTCAAAACACAAGTTCAAACCGAAACATTAAATTATTAACAATTTGTAAACTATTTACATTAACAAACTTTTGTAAAATAAACAGAAAACTTAACCACATTCACCAACAACTAACTCAACACAAGAACCTAACATAGCAAAATAAATAAGGCTTTTAGAAAGATAATACAGCACTGTGGAACCGCTAAAACAAGCATGGATCGCTAGACATATCTAATAAACAAATATCCACTCACTTCACTTCGAAGAAAGTAGAAGAAAAAAAGATATAGTAAAAATAGAGCGATCATAACGGTTTGTTTACATTCTGCCACCCGGAGAGGGCCCTTTAATTCCAGACAGGTGGCGTGATAAGCACAGCTGTTGCAACGTAAAAGTTGTTATATCTACAGATGTAATCATCGTAGAAACATGCGGTTTGCAGTATTTGATTCTAAACATTCTGTAGTATTTTTTAAAGCAAAAAAATAAAAATGTGTTTTTTTCGAGATTTTTGTGCCCCGGACCCCCTTAATTCTTTAATCCAGTTTTCTGTCTCATATTGGATCTTTACTACTGCGGGCAGCTCGAGTAAATGTAAATAAAGCAGGGAGAGCGTGCACTCCGTTTGGCGGATTTGTTCATTGTCCCTCGCAGAATACAGGACACGAATGTTTCTTCGAACACAGTACCTTTCTGCGAATTCTGACGTTTTTTACTATTTTATTGCTAATTAAACCTTTAAAGTGCCGTCGGTTCATATATTTAAAGACTACCGTCGCACGACTGGTATTGATTTTGGTGTGTGTAAGACTTATAGTTTTTTTTTACAGGGCTGCAAAATTATATTTGTCATATATTACGGTCTATACAGAGAAATGTTTAAAAGCGACAGATAGC
Organism: Cheiracanthium punctorium; assembly: GCA_038373885.1. NCBI lineage: Eukaryota > Metazoa > Arthropoda > Arachnida > Araneae > Cheiracanthiidae > Cheiracanthium > Cheiracanthium punctorium. The sequence goes on along the minus strand of JAWZYV010016112.1, from coordinate 35,873 downwards.
GTGGAAGAGGAGGTGGGAAGAGAATAAAATGATGAAATCCACGAAGTTTTACAATTTTTGATGATTTACCGCCAATTTTGGCGCAAATGTAAGTCTCATAAATTGAGCCTAACGTGGCGATATCTACTAGATTTGGCTAGAAACTGGCAAACGCTAAAATTTATTTACCTACAACAAAAGAGAAGTTTAGTTAGAATATGCTCGGCGAAGATTGTAAAATAGTTTTTGTAGGTGATTTTAATATATATTTCAAGTCCAAGAAATTGTTTTATGGAACAGGGAAAGCAAATACGATTTACTCATGTATTATCGTACGCTTTTAAAACAGTATTTATAAAGGTGAAGTATATTTAGACTATAATCCCAGTGGTATAACGGTTAGCGCATTCTGCATCCGTGCCACTGGTTCTGGGTTCGATTCCTGGGGTGGGCGAGGTTGACTCAGCCTTTCATCCCTTGAGTGGGTCGATAAAATGAGTACTGATCTTCCTGGAGTTAAAAACTGGGAGCTTTGCGTCTGGCTCACCAGGTGGCTTAGGTAGGCGATTTTAATGTAGATTTCAATTCCAAAAAGTATTTTATGGAACAAAGAAGACAAACACGGCACACTCATAGATTATGATGCACATTCAGAACAGTATTTTTAAACGTGAAGTGTAGTTAGAATGTGCTTGGTGAATATTGTAAAGCAGTTTTAGTAGGAGACGACTTTCATACAGATTTCGGTTCCAAAGAAGTGTTTTATGGAATAAAGACAAATACGGCACGCTCATGAATAATGATACACTTTTCAACTTAATGAAATAAGGAAGAAAAATAGGGACAGCGCATGTATTATGATACGCTTTTTAATATATGGCACATCAGTGCGTATTAAAAATATGAAAGTTTTTCAGATTTTTCCTCTCTATATTTTTCTAGATAGAAAATGCATTGTGGTTTATTTACCACATTGACCGCAGTTATAAACTCTTTTATTTCTTTAATTTTTCAGCTTTCTATCTGGTATTGGATCTATACCATCGAGAGTAGCGTGAGAAAAGGTAAATAAAAATCACGAGCGTGCGATCGCCATTTGGAGGATTAGATTTTTTGTTTCTGGCAGAACTCGGACATTTTTTACTATTTCCACTTCATACTGTTTGCGTTTACTTTCCTGAACCAGTATTTTTTCGTGGAAAGTTGTGTGTCGCTCTTTCAATTATTAGATCAAAGAATGCCGCTGCAGTCAAGATCACTCACGATAATTCACCTGGACTTTCCGTGGTCGATGGCTTACCCAAAATATCGTCTTCAACGAAATACTCAATTAGAATTTGTGAGACTGTAATCCTGCTCATTTGTCATTTAATATTTACTCTTTTTTTCCTACTTAATAAAAGTACTTAGAAGCAAATTTTAAAGATTTCAACCATTTCACCGACATTGTACAGTTGCTAAAGTAAGAACTGGCACGAAACATTTTGTTTACATTCTGCTACATGCCAGTCACGTCCAAGTTGCACTTCGATTTTTCTTGTCCGTTTTGTTTAAGACCTCGATTACATTCCTCTTTAAAATTTATTTTTAAAACATTGCGGTCAATAAAGTGACCGTCGAATGCGATGGATTCCAGCTAGTTTTATTTTAAAAATTATCTTCAAATTATTTCAAATTTTTTTTTGTGTGTGGGGGAATTAATTAAAAGGGGGGATGTTGGTTTTTAAATAAATAGTGCGCACCGGTTATAACGGACCTGGGATAGAACGTACTATTGGTTATAACGTACCTAGAAGCTAGGTTCCGATTGAAGTCCTATACTTATAATGTTATTTAATTTCGGTTAAAACGTACTTAACAAAAGTACGTACTTCGGCTATAACGTACTTTTTACACCAAAACCAAAAATAAAATTTTGCTTTTCTTAACCTTCCTACCCTGTTGAAAAAAAAGTTACGTTTTACCTGGATGGGTCTAATCGACCCAGTTCGTATAGATTTACTCAAGTCTTTTACAATAGTTCCCGTTTGGCTTACGGGAACTTTGGATGCTGTTATTAGTTAAAGATTAAGTATGTATATTTTACCTCATTTATACCTCCTTTTTACTGTTTCTCCCCCCCCTCCTCCCCCAGTTCAACCGATTCCTTGATTGCGTATGTGGCTTGTTAAAATATTTAAACGCACGAAATAATTACTTACTATTTTATTTATTTCTACATATTTTACTTACATATGAAATATTATTGCACATTACATATTATTTTACGTATTAATACAATATTTACAATAAGTATTTGCATGCTCTTGACAAAGAAATGACTGACATGATCCACATCTTGTCTGAGTTTTTCTATCTTTCTTAGGGCCGCATTCTTTGCACCTTCCTCGTTTAGGTGTTTTCAAATTATCTGCATCGCCTTCTTTTACAGCTAGTAACTTCTTGTTTATAGCTACCGACACATTCGTTTTTTCCCGGCGATTTCTTTGAGAGTCTGTCAGCTGTTTTCCGAGTTCTTTCAGAAGAAGCCGCCTTTTGAAAAGTTTGCGTTTATTATACGACGGATTTATGTGCATAAAAACAACAAAATCATTAACTGCAGCTAGATCAATCATATTATAAAACAAACAAACCGTCCACCACCTTGTTCCTCTCTTACATGTATAGGCGGAAGCTAGTTTATCTGTTGTCTCCACTCCACCTTTAGTTTCATTATAATATAAGATTATATCTTGTTTCTTTTCATTTTTATGTGACACTTTTGCGACCTGTTGCATAGTGAAAAGAAGAATCACTGACTTATTTCCTTTTGGAACATACGATACCAGAGTCTTATCCTGTTCAAATCCGAACACTGAGGAGAATACAGCCAGGTGATACTGTCAGGTGATGCTTGAAATTCAGGAGGAATAAACGGTTTATTTTTTCTGCGAGTCCCAACAAGTGTTAGTTTTCTCTTTAATGATTCTTCTTCAAGGATATAATCGGTGATAGGGATGGACGCGAGACGTGCGAGACGAGAATCAGGGCTGTCTCGTCTCGTCTCGCAGTGGTAAACCTCTGTCTCGTCTCGCAAAACACTGTGTCTCGTCTCGCGTCTCGCAAAGAAATTGCTGTCTCGTCTCGCGCGAGACGCGAGACGTCTCGCGAGTCTCGCAAAATTAAGGACTGCGATTTCGTTACCATTTTATACTAACTTATTATTGGGATTTTATTGAAAATTAATATTAATAATAACAATTACTTACATATAGCCACATTAGTAGATATATTAATAACTATATCAGCATATATCGGCATTTGAAGTAAAAGAAATTCAGATTTAATCCGTATATATAATGTCACACCGAAAATATAGTATTTATTTTTATTTATTTACTAGCTGCGTGCCCGTCCTTCGCACTGTAGTAAACAAAAATTTTCCTAACATGAGTAATTTCAATTAATTCCAGTGATGTGGAATCTAAAATAAAAGCAAAATTATTTGACTCTTGATGTAAAGTTTGCGTCATGAGTATTAACCTGGCATCATTGCAATATAATGACTCAAAATTTAAGTCAGCTTAACGGTTTCCCCGGAATTTTCCGAATCCGTAGACACCTTCGCCGAAAGATAAATCGCCACGGTTTCGGAGGAGATAGCAGAGCAAGCTTTTGAGAGCGGCGGCAGCGATCGTTACATTTTTTAGAATAGAGACAAAAAAAAAGACTCAGACGTTGGCTCACGAATTTCGACCTAATGCTGATGGATTTTAGAGGAGCCTTAGTAGAGTAAAATGCCAGAGAATTAGCTGCCAACCTTCGTGCCAACTCATTCGCTATTTTCGAGAAAATGGCAAATTAAATATTTTTACAAAGAATTTTTTTAATTTAATTTTTTAATAAATAAAATTTTTTTGAAAATTATAAAAATGTTGGGCGCTTGAACAGGGTTGGCCCAGGACAAATGCCCCGGTAGCTCTTCCGTAACCCGATTATCACAGAGGCAAGGGGGGGGACAGTAGCCCGTTGCCCCTGAAGAAAAAGGGGGCCACCATATATCCCGATTATCTAAATTAAAAATTCATATGTACTGAAATAGTAATCGTGGGGGAAAAACTGAATTTCCTCTATAATATAGGTATTACCTAATTGTCTATCACTAGATCAAGTTAGAGATATTTTTTGGGGGTGATAAGTACGATTTGATTAAAGTACAAAAACTACAGTTAACTGAAATGCAATTTTCGAGTACAAAAGCGGTCAAAACTGGGTTAAAATGCTTAAAAAAGGGGGGCACAGTAAAGGGACTTAATGCGTAAAAAAGGGGATAGTAAAGGGGGACCCCAAACTTAATGCCCCGGGGCTCCGTCTAGAAGTGGTCAGATTTGAACATACCGTACCGCCTTTCCTATTTACTTATTATTTTTCTTTCAACTCTTCTGTTTTCTTTTTTTTCCCGCTTATTTCTTTATCCTCTCCTTTGTGTGTTTTGTATATCTCTCGTCTGTCCTAATTTTAAATGTTACGTGTTTGTGCGTATTGTAGAGTGCTAGAGAAAGCCTAATAATAGAGAAAGCCTAATAACAATAGCTTTTCTAAGAGGTTTATCACTCCCAGACCTACCGAACTGTAAGTTAACCCCTTTACCCCAAAACAAAAGAAATTTGGACATAAGATCCAATTACCTTTCTCATGTATATTACAAAACAAAGAATGTTTATGTCCAATATTTAATAAAAATTATGGGCGCGTTTACCGTTCGCGTTTTTTCCGCACACCATTTCGGATATCAAGTGTTCAGAAAACGACAAAAATGTCCAATTTTTTTCACGGTGTCACATTTCCATATTACGATCATTTCTAAAATTTTTGTAGTCGCAATTGATCCCACAAGATGCATCCTTTTGTACCCAGTTCTGAAAATGCAGTGACCCCCCCACGTCCCCGACACTTCTTTCTTCATCTTTGTTGAGTGTGGGGTGCGCCACCCCTATGCTAGTATGCTTCCGCCTGGAAGGAACAGCAAAACAAAGTTATATAAACCAAACAAGAAACAGGGGGAGGGGGGGCTATCCCTAAGGGAAAGAATCTGTCGCACCCCTTGAAAATTTTCGGGCACGTGGAGCAACTAATTAGGATATCTTTGTTGACCTTCAAACTGGACACCCGAATTCCAAGAAGAGGGAATCTTTTTCTGAAGGACATCCGCTTTTTCTGTTCGCGAAAATATTTTGTACAAGAGGAAGCAGTTTGCCCTAGCCTAGCAACACACCAATGTTACATGCCAGTTTACGCCAATGTAAAAATATGATTACAGCTTGTTAGTTGTTTTTACTTTATTATTATTATAAATATTTGGATAACAAATTATTTTCTTCTTTTTCTCAATTTTGTGTATCTTTACAAGACCTCTCTTCAAAATCAAGAACTTATTTCGTATTTTCATTTGTTTTGTATCGTGTGTTTAAGAAACATACAAACACAAGTTATTAAAAATAAAGTAATTTTTAAACTAATCCCTCCTAAAAAGTACTTGAGTGCGAGCCAAATATTCTATTTTACTAGTTTTATATTGGCGGGGCAATATAAAACACGAAACTTACCCCTGTTTACTATGTTTGAATCTAGATTGTTATCAACCATCATTAAATAAAAGCAGGTTTTATTTACTTTCGGCGTTGATTTTTTTTTTTTGTGTGTGTGTGTGTGTGTTATTGATTTAAGTCGAAATACTAGAACTTTTAGAAGATATTGATATTTTGCTGGGCTTCAGTGCGCCCCCACCTGCGTTAGCTTTTTCCATCTTGAGTATAACGATGAGCGGTGTGGTGTTTCTAGCGCTCGTTTGCAACCATAAGATTTCCCACCCATAGAAAAAGTTCTGATACCAACTGCCCGAAATTTTCATTTCGTTTGCTTTAGTCGTTATTACATGATGCGCAAAAAAATATTTACACTCTTTGAAACGATTTTCGAAAAATCTCAAAGTCTAATCAAAACTTTTTAAAAAAATTGATGTGCGTAGTTTAAGTGGAGTGAGTGACCACTTATCATATCACCAAATATCATTTCAGTCCCTTTAGCGCATCGTGAGGTGCGAACAAATATTTACGCTGTTTGAAACATTTTATGCAAAATCTCAAAATCAGATCATTTTTTAAAAAAATAAAAAAATTCGACGTTATTGTTTAAGTAGAGGGGTCTGATCATTTTTTTTTAATTTGACTCGTATAGTTTAAGTTTAGTGACTTTCTATCATGTCACCAAATTTCACTTCATTTTCTTGAGCCATTTTTACGTCATTGCATTTAAAACAGCATGTGTTTCTACTCATTTCTTAGATGTTAATTACTGGAGCAGGAACTGTCAATCACTGGAGTCAAAACTTTGTTCTTGGTATCAATGACTGGTGTTGCCACCATGACAACTTATAAAATATACAAAAAATAGAAATTTCCAATATTCTATGATAAATTACCTTACATGAAAATTCCAAAAAATACATAAAGTTTTGAAAACAAAAATTTCGTTTCTAGATAGTTTTTATAATTAGCAATTACTAGTTAATGCTTATTATTGCCTTTAAAATGTTAATTACTAGTGCCCTTATCCTACACATTTCAAAAGCTTAATATTACACAAAAAAGACTTTTAATGCTACATTTAGAAATTGTTATAAATAGGAGGTGGAAAGGGGCCATCGAGCACTATGTCTCTTAACCTGAAGGAGCTTATAAAACAGAAAAAAGGTTCTAGATTAGATTACAAATAAGCGAAAAACGTAGATCTCTAGTTTAACCAATCTGCTTGTAAATATCAAGCAGTAATCAACTTTTTATTCTTACTTTCTGATTTAGTGTTTTGATCTGAGTATTAGAAGGATAGTTGAATCCAAGGAACAATACAAGAGCAACAATTTCTTTTTCTGCAAATTTGGGAAGAAAAATAAGTTACGTTGATAGTGAAGCCCATGAGCTTCGGGGCCTCCAGGCATTTGTCCTGTGAAGCCTCCCTATTTTTACGGCGCTGATGCAGTATCACAAAATAAAAATATTCAGTTCAAATACACTGCTGGCCATCGTAAATGCAACACCCTGAAGGAAGCATGCAAATAATATGAAATTTACAACATGCATTAGCTGAGGTGAGATATGCAAATGATTAGAATTTCAGCGCAGACGCACATCAAGCGCGCCTGTGGCGCCACCTCAAAGCGCTATTTAAGGCTTGGAGATTTCGACGGTTTCAAGTACAGCAATTGTGTTTTTCTTGCTTTTTTTTCAAAAAAAAAAACGATAAATTATGCCTCGTAGGAAACAACGATCATCTTTTGATCAAGTATCCGAGTTTGACAGAGGAAGGATAGTGGCATACCGAGATTGTGGGTTATCTTTCAGGGAAATCGGTCGTCGTATTGGACGAAACCAAACAACTGTGATGCGGATATGTGATCGTTGGGTGCAGGAGGGTACGACGGACAGACGTGATCGACCGCATCGACCTCAGTGCACCACGTCACGTGATGACAGGCAGATTGTACGCATGGCAGTGACGGACCGCTCAGTCACATCACGAACCATATCACAGCAGATTCAGTCTGTAACGCATCATCCAGTGTCTGCGCGTACCATTCGACGTCGTTTACAGCAGAATGGTCTGTCCGCAAGACGTCCGTTGCTTTGTCTACCTCTGACGCGGAACCACAGACGTCTCCGCCGCCAATGGTGCGATGAAAGAAGGATGTGGACGACAGAATGGAATGAAATTCTCTTTACTGACGAGTCACGCTTCTGTATGCAACACCACGACGGTCGGATTCGAGTCTGGAGACACCGTGGAGAGAGGATGCTGAACAGCTGCATTATGCACCGTCACACTGGTCCTGCACCGGGTATTATGGTATGGGGCGGTATCGGATATCTCTCTCGCACTCCTCTAGTACGCATTGCCGGTACTTTAACCAGCCAGCGCTACATCTCCGAGGTGTTGGAGCCAGTTGTCCTTTCTTACCTTCAGGGCTTGCCAACAGCCATATTTCAGCAGGATAATGCACGGCCACACGTGGCACGCATTGTCCAAGGGTTCTTCGTCAATCACCAGATTGAATTGCTTCCCTGGCCGGCGCGCTCTCCGGATCTTTCGCCGATAGAAAACATGTGGTCCATGGTTGCTCAACGACTGACCCAGAGTTCATCCCCAGCTGTCACACCAGATCAACTTTGGCAACGTGTGGAAGCTGCTTGGTCTGCTGTACCCCAAGAACACATTCAAAGTCTCTTTGAATCAATGCCGAGGCGTGTGGCAGCTGTGATCTCCAACAACGGCGGCTACTCTGGGTACTGATTTTGGCAGGAACCACGCTTCATAGAATGCTGTAAATTTAATCATTTGTTACTTGGTCAACATGTTATCTACACAATAAATTTTGTTGTGATATCTCTTGTTTTTCTTGGTGTTGCAATTTGGGTGGCCAGCAGTGTAGTTATACAAAATGAACGCCCCCTTTTAAAATAACAAGAAAGGTAAATAACGTCATACGCATAGATTATATGACAATTTCCAACACATGGTTTTTGCGCTAAATTTGGCGAAGTATTGTTCGTAAATCTTGCGAGTTTTTTGGAGATAAGATAATATTGTATTATCTCTTTAGACCATAGGCGTAATCTGGGGGGGCAAGGGGGGGCAATTGCCCCTGCAGTTGTAAAAATTGCCCCCTAGTCTAAAAAGTCAGGGGGCAAAGTTATGATTTTGAACCCAAATCATGCATTTATAACCCAAATATACCATCAGATTCAAGATTAAAAAAAGAAAAAATCCCTGCAAAAATCAACAAAAGAACAGCGTCACAGAAGCTTTTCAACCCAACAGGAACGATGGCATATTCTACCAAATGGCCAAGCTAGATAATTTCTCAGGAAAGCAAAAATCAAGGGCAGCGATTTTAAACTTGTCTGAAATCAATTGTTCAGCGTTAGAAAAAAAGACCTGTTGTTGTAAATAGTGAGCAAAAAGAGGTCATTTTCACAGGCAATGCCGCAATTAGAGTTTATGTCATCTGGGGCAAACCATAATTAGTGCCGTGTGCACGGGCGCCCATAGTAATTTTTCTAGGAGGGGGGCAAACTTTAAAAAAATTTCTAGAGGGGGGGCAAATTTCAAACTTTTAACAAACTTAGTTCTGTTTTTGCCATTTGTTAACATAATGAGGCATTAGCTTAAACCTTTAGGGAGGGGAAGTTCCCTACCTTGCCCCCCCTTATGGACGCCCATGCTCGTGTGACCCCTCGGATGGAGCCGCGCCCCATCCCAAGAAACTATAACTGATTTTGGCGTTCTATTTAGAATGTCTCCCGGTGCTTGTCCCCGCTTGCCCCCCCCCCTTTAGTTGCCGCCTGTCACAGGTTGGGGCCAGTTTCTCATTTATATTTTAACTAGCGGCTACCCACGATTTCGTCCGCGTCGGCTTTAGAATTAGGTCCCGAGAGAAACGAAGCATGTGTGAATAACAAATATGTTTGCAACTAAAGAAACTGCATTTAAATATTATTTGCTATTTATTTATTTTAAATGAAGTATAATGCATGGTAGTATACTTCATTTAAAATAAGAGAGCATGCAGAATTACTAAATTTAGATTTTTTTCAGGCGTTTGGCGAATAGAGACAGTTACGACAGTATTTACGAACTGTTTTGAGTGTTCTTGTAAAAGAAATATTTATGCTATGCATGAATTTTAGCCTATGTTAATCAGTAATAGTTCAGCTTTCTATTAGCAAAAAAGTTTTAGAATCGGTTATTAAGAGATGCCCATAGAACGTAATGTATTAGAATTATTTTGAGTGTTCCTGTAAAGGTACTATTTTAGCCTATAATACTCAAGAATAGTGTAGCTTACTATCAGTGAAAAAAATTTTTTTGGAATTGGTTCAGTACTTACAGAGATACACATAAAGCGTAATTCTTATGAGTATCCCTGTAAAAGAACTATTTGTGATATATGCATAAAAGGTAGCCTATAACACTCAGGGTCCCCCCAGTGTCTAAGAGGTTCTGCTCTCAAAACTGGAAGGTGGGAGGTGCCAGGTTCAAACTCCGGTCGCGCCTGTCGACCTAGCCGCTCGCAGTTTTCCGTGTTTTTTTTCCAAAACCCCGCGAAAATACGGGCTTGGAAACCTTAGAAAATTCCACACAGAGGAATTCCCCATATAGGCCTAGGACTTTCAATTAGTGAAAAAAGTTTTAAAATCGGTTTAGTAGCTACAAAATTTCCATAGAGCGCAATGCATTAGCATTATTTTGAGTGTCTTTGTAAAAGAATTATTTATGCTATATGCTTGAAAGGTTGCCTGTATGTTAATCCAGGGCATAAGCTATCTTCATTACAAATTTTTCCAACCATTTTTGTGTGATTCAGTCAAAAACATCCAAACACATAAACGTACACATTTATATTATTGGTAAGATTTGGAAATTTACGAACTTTAAGAAACACATCTGGACTTTTCTTGGTACTTACGTATTATCCCGGCGGTCATTCCCGCCAAACTGTTTTTTCGTCAAATGAGTTGCCAAACTGTTGCCAATTATTTTTCTTTCAACACTTCTCTGTTTTCTTTTTTTCCCGCCTCTTTCTTTATCCTCTCCTTTGTGTGTTTTGTATATCTCTCGTTTGTTCTAATTTTAAATGTTACGTGTTTGTGCGTATTGTAGAGTGCTGATAGTATACCAGGACCGAAAACGAAGGAGACGCAAGTTAAACGGTAGAGGCTTCAGGCAAATTGTCGCTTTTCAGGTCGTATTTATGCGAGACGGAAAAAAATGCGAGAATTCTCGCGAGAAATCTTGCGCGAGACAAGACTCTGTCTCGTCTCGCGTCTCGTCCCGCAAAATATTTTCTTTCTCGTCTCGCGTTTCGTCTCGCAAAAAATGCCTGTCTCGTCTCGCGAGACAATGCGAGAACGCGAGACAATGCGAGAATTCTCGCGTCTCGCGTCCATCCCTAATCGGTGAAAAAATTATCCACCGTCATGTTCCGAGGAGTGCCCTCAACTGCCTTTACCAGGCGCAAAACAACATTTGTTCCTTGGTTTATATCACGCTCACCATGAAGAGGCTTTCCAGTATATGCTTCAGCGTTGTACATGTATGCTGTTTTTACATCCGACATCAACCGTAATTTAATTCCATACTTCCATCTTGGCTTTGGTAGTAAATATTGCCTAAATGGGCACTTACCTAGAAATGGCACGAGCTGTTCATCTATCGTCAAACATTCGTAAGGAACAAACATCTTCCGAAATTGTAGAACTAACATCTCAAATAATGATCTTATTGGTGCTAATTTATCCAGGCGTTGACGACTTGTTCTGCATTCTTTGTTGTCAAACCTAAGGAACTGCCTAATTGTTTCAAAGCGTTGTAAAGACATAGTTGCACGAAAAATAGCTCGGCCATCTTCTTCGCTGCACAACTCTTTGAGAGATTCTCCTGCTGATTTATAAACACCAGCAAGTTTCACGGCTGTTATTGACTGCTCAGTTGTTCGCTGAATTCTATAACACGCAGGACCAGGACTCAATTTCATAATGTTGTGTTGTCTAAACAGAAAAAAAAAAAATAAATAAAAATAATAAAAATTGTTAGGAATATCAGCATTTTTTAATGAACGATACATTTTGTAAAATTAAAATTAAAAATAAATAGAAATAGAAATTAGATTACTTACCGATCTTTGCATGAAGTAGGAGCGACTTTGCACCATTCAGTTTGGTTTTTACTAACAAACGTAGACGCTGGCTGAATGCTTTCTGACGTATCTATCTCTTCATCAGAAATATCTTCATTCGATATATGATCTGATTCATCTATTTCAACACATTCATCTTCACCTATATCAGATAGATCTGAAAGCTCTTGTAAGAGTTTTCTGATCTCTTCTTCAGAAAGTTTACGTTTGCGATTTGCCATGTTATTGAACTAAAAAATAAATGGCTAAGCATACCAGGCAGATAATAGATCATATTTATCCTTCAATATATTACCGTCATCTATCGATCACACAATAAAATAAAGTCTATTCAAAATATGAATGGGTTTTCCATGTATTTCTACGCATAATGATAACATGGGTCGATTCGACCCAGACAGGTAAAATGTTACTTTTTTTCAGGGTCGGACTGGCCGCTTCAACAGGGCGCAGACCTTGGATTTTTTAAAGGGCGCACTTCTGAAATGTATAAATTATCTAGCCACTGACGGATTAAAGAGGAAGGGGGGAGATGTGGGGCATTCGCGCCAAATGTATTGAGAAAAAACATCGAAATTACAGAAAATGAAAGAGATCCTATTTTACTAGTTGAAATTTATGTCATAAAATAGACATAAATTTCAACTAACCACCACCAACCACAAAATTGCATTAATTTGTCTCCGTTTGTAGCCACTCAAATCTTTTATAAAATGCCTCTAATTCGAATATCTAACTCTGTGGAAGAAATTTGAAAATATGTTGATTTTGACTCGGAAAGTGAACTTTTGACAGACATCACAAAATTAGTTTTCTTTAAGATTTGCTATACATCAGTAACATTTATATGCGAAATTCAACTTTATCTTGCCAACCAGTCGCTGAGCGACAAAGCCATTAAAACACTGGAAGATGGCTGAAGTGGAGGTCCAAGGTTCTGGTCTCTCACGTGGTCGTCGATCTAACAATCTGAAGTTTTGGGCAGTTTTCGCCAGATGTAATGTGAATACGCGTTATAACCCCTTAAAGAGTGTTCCACCCAGGCATTTACTGCCTTAGGCAGATAGCCCTCGTGTAGATTTGTAATAAACAATAAACAAAGAAGTTCGCTGTTGATGAATCTCCTATTTAAACTGGAAACAACAGTCTATATTTTAGTATTTTTTAATTATGCAAATCTATGCATCATTTTTTTTGTATATAAATTGTTTATTGCATTTGATTGTATTCTTATTTATTTGTTTGCAAAAGCACAAGTAGCTTTGAAAAAACTCTTTTCATATTATTTTCATGAATACATACCATAATTAATGAAAAATTTTCAATCTTAGAAGAAAAAGGGACAAAAAACTTGACCGATTAAGGAGGAAGCACATGAACAAATTAATTTCTTTGTTATTCTAACATTTATAGTCAATCTCCAAGTATTAACCCATTTATGCCTAGTGTCCCTTTTTTGGGACGGCATTTTCACTAATAGTCGAAAACGTTATTTATTTTTCCTAGCCTTTATTCATGAGTATTAATCCTCAACTCTATAAAATATTTTAACATGACCAAGTAAGATGTTGATATTTCGATTTTTATGCATAATGATTTTAAAAGAAATCATCCCTTGTTCAAGAAGTTGACATCAGAAATTTATCTATTATTTCAGTTATCAGTAAAAATCGAAGAAAGTCGCAAAAATATCCAGGCACAAATGGGTTAATGCAGTTTTATTGAACTGTCTGTTTATTGAACATTAAATTGTTTATCATTTTAAAAAGTACTTTGCTTTTCTTTTAGTCTTTTTGTAAAGGTTATTCTTTGAAAAAATAATGTAAAATTTGAACAGCTTTTTAAAGCATCCAATTACAGAGACACGAAAATATTCAGTTCCCAAATTGTAGTTACCAACCATTATAAACGATCAACCGGTAGCATTTATGAACGATTAAAACAAAATTCTCTACGTGAATGGCGCCTCAACCCATTTAATACTGCAATTTTTGCACTCTTTTGAAAAGTTTATGAAAATATAAGTTTTGAATAACAAAAGTGCATAGTGCAGTTTGTGAAAAAGCAGTATTAATTTTCCGAGCGTTTATCATCATTGGTTTATTTTAAAGCATTTAAAAAATCCTGTAGTTTTTAAAAAAGAACATTTTTAATAATTGTTTTATTGCTATGATAGCCTAAAGATGTTTACATCGTCGAATAATCGTCTAAATTCTGTTATTATGGATTATTTACAGTTGATGTAACTGACACACACGCACACGCTTATTGAAAATGCAGGTATGATTAAAATAATTTTTATCACTCGGTTTAATAAGCTATTTACTATTGGGTCATTCCACGTCAAATCAAACACAAAACTGGAGAAAGTTCACCACACCAACTTAGATTTTCCTCAAATTTTATATAGATGATATACAGGCTAAGACATCAGCAAATTTCAATTTTGAAGGTTCTACGATAATTAATTATCGAGAAATTAATTATGCAAATTTTTAAGTTTTCTGCAAGATGCACCAACTTTTTTCTCAATTCCTTAAATAACTCCTTACCTGTAAAAGTTACTGAAGTGAAAATTTGTTTCTAGGAGTAACTTTTTACGCTGATTCCAAAAATGTTATCGAAATTTGCGTATCTTCTATAGTTTATGCATGAGCAGTACATTTGCTAAAAAACATCATGAATTTTTTTCGGCATGTCTGATCACAGACACATGTTTTAAATTTTTATATGTTGTTAAGTTGTAATAATCCTACATCCCAAAATAATTTCATCTTGGCTTTCTGCTCAGGAGCAGAGGAAAAAAATTGTATGTATGTACCTATATATGAGGATTTTCATATGCAATATTTATACTGAAGATGAGAAAATACAGAAGCGTTAGTCAATTTTCCTGTGTCTTTTAAATTGATATCTGAAGTTTAACTACTACTCCAGGCATTTGCAAAAACTAGACAGTACATAAAAGTGCTTGTATCGGAAAACGTAAAACAAACAAACAACAAAAAATGCATGTCACACACAGTGTTAAATAAAAAAAAATTCTAAAGTTAAAATTTTGAATTACTTTTAATTTAACCCTGTTGTTTTTGGCAATGATCCATCAGCCAATAAATCTTTGTAATTCTGTATGACATTCAAGTCAATAGAAGGAACAAAGTATATTGAAATAATTGAATTCCTGTAAGTTACAGTATTTATTTACCTTTAACAGAATGCGAACAAAATTGTGCTTTGGCTAGTTTTGTGGATACAGCAATTTGAAATAGGTTTTACTGTATACTGTATTAAATTTTTATTGTTACAACAACTAGCATAACAATGTCAGGCACATTGTCAAATTGCACATTTTGTGATATATTGCAGAATAAATGTCATGTAACCAGTTATTCACGGCAAACATTTACGTCTACCCTCCTAGGAGGATTATATTCGAAATGTTCTGAAATCGATTTTTAGGCATTCTTGAGTGTTGTGTATTTTACAGCAAGAATTTTATCGATATCTCTTTTCTTCTTTGAGATCCCGCAGAATGTGTGAAAAGAACATTTTGGGCCTTTATACTCTATAAATTACGAATTTTTGAAAATACTCTCTAATCTAGCACCTACGCTATAAAATCCCACTCGTGCTAAATTTCGTGTTATTAGCTTCAGTAGTTTTGGCTAGGCAAAATATTGCATACGGAAAATGGATAGAACTTTCCGGTAGACCTAATATATATATATATATATATATATATATATATACATATATATGTTTTATTAAACATTGTTATTTCTTTTGAGTTCAATATCATGCAGAATTCCAAAGCTTTATTGGTTGATGGATGATTGCCAAAAACAACAGGGTTAAATTAAAAGTAATTCAAAATTTTAACTTTAGAATTTTTTTTTAATTTAACACTGTGTGTGACATGCATGCATTTTTTGCTGTTTGTTTGTTTTACGTTTTCCGATACAAGAACTTTTATGTATTTTCTAGTTTTTGCAAATGCCTGGAGTAGTAGTTAATTTTCAGATATCAATTTAAAAGACATAGGAAAATTGACTAACACTTCTGAATTTTCTCATCTTCAGTATAAATATTGCATATGAAAATCCTCATTTGTAGGTACATACATACAATTTTTTTTCTCTGCTCCTGAGCAGAAAGCCAAGATGAAATTATTTTGGGATGTAGGATTATTCCATCTTAACAACATATAAAAATTTAAAACATGTGTCTGTGATCAGACATGCCGAAAAAAATTCATGATGTTTTTTAGCAAATGTACTGCTCATGCATAAACTATAGAAGATAAGCAAATTTCGATAACATTTTTGGAATCAGCGTAAAAAGTTACTCCTAGAAACAAATTTTCACTTCAGTAACTTTTACAGGTAAGGAGTTATTTAAGGAATTGAGAAAAAAGTTGGCGCATCTTGCAGAAAACTTAAAAATTTGCATAATTAATTTCTCGATAATTAATTATCGTAGAACCTTCAAAATTGAGATTTGTTGATGTCTTAGCCTATAAATCATCTATATAAAATTTGAGAAAAATCTAAGTTGGTGTGGTGAACTGCACTGTTTGATCTGACGTGGAATAACCCTATTTATTAATGTAGTTACAATGTGACATGAACTTTACATAAGAACTGACTTAGTACAAATGCACAAATTTTTCATGGTCTTGCATATGTATATCTTAAGAAGAGAAAATAATTTCGAATGCATTTAATTATTTTTATTAAAAAAGGAAACGCTAATTGAATTTGACTACTGCATGCACTCAACGAACTTATAACAAAACTTGAACAACTTAATTATTACAATAGCCATATTTTATTGTAGAAAATTCTACAATATACTACTAATATAACTAACGAATTCATATTAATGACAAGTTTAGATTTGGAAGAACCCATATATTTCATTTTCCCAGAGTAATTTTAATAATGAAAGAAACTTAATGATAAACTTAATATGAACTGAAAAAGTTTTTAAATCGGGTAAATATTATTACCCAAGATATTTTTTCTAAAAAGATTGCAGTGTATCTCAAAAACGATGACCTAGGTTTTGCCTTTACTCAAACATTGATCATAGACACATAAAATAAATTACAAAGTAACGTAAAAAAGGTACAGAATTTTATAGTATCGTTTAAAATTTTCCAGAGTTCAAATACCAATAAAAATAAAATTTAATTTTCATACAGCTTCCGTGCAAAAAATTAACAGTTAGTAAAATGAGGAACGTACACTATTTGTGTTGTATGAAATTTCAGCCTTTCATCATAAAAAAAAAACTCAGAGACATGAAAATTACGAAAGAAAACAATGATTGCATAAATACATAATACTTTTGTTATTATTGGTATTGCATAGCTTTTTAGCAATTTTATTATTTCTGAATATTTATGTATGGGGCACATTTTACTAATTTCAAGTTTTTCAGAACTGGGACAGTCCAACTTTTACTTTTGTATTGATTTAGATTTAATCCCCTGAAAATGTTAATCGATACTATAAAATTCTGTACCTTTCTTTTTGTAACTTTGAAATATGTTTTATATATGTAGATTAATAATATTTAAGGATACTGTGTTGTAAAACTTACTACATTATTTCTTACATTAACTGCCTCATCATTTCTGCACTGCCTTCGCAGAGTTTGTTGATTATAACATCATTGTCTACTTCTAAAAGCTTGTCCCACTCACACTGCATTAACAGCAGGGTTATTCCACGTCAGATCAAACAGTGCAGTTCACCACACCAACTTAGATTTTTCTCAAATTTTATATAGATGATTTATAGGCTAAGACATCAACAAATCTCAATTTTGAAGGTTCTACGATAATTAATTATCGAGAAATTAATTATGCAAATTTTTAAGTTTTCTGCAAGATGCGCCAACTTTTTTCTCAATTCCTTAAATAACTCCTTACCTGTAAAAGTTACTGAAGTGAAAATTTGTTTCTAGGAGTAACTTTTTACGCTGATTCCAAAAATGTTATCGAAATTTGCTTATCTTCTATAGTTTATGCATGAGCAGTACATTTGCTAAAAAACATCATGAATTTTTTTCGGCATGTCTGATCACAGACACATGTTTTAAATTTTTATATGTTGTTAAGATGGAATAATCCTACATCCCAAAATAATTTCATCTTGGCTTTCTGCTCAGGAGCAGAGAAAAAAAATTGTATGTATGTACCTACAAATGAGGATTTTCATATGCAATATTTATACTGAAGATGAGAAAATTCAGAAGTGTTAGTCAATTTTCCTATGTCTTTTAAATTGATATCTGAAAATTAACTACTACTCCAGGCATTTGCAAAAACTAGAAAATACATAAAAGTTCTTGTATCGGAAAACGTAAAACAAACAAACAGCAAAAAATGCATGCATGTCACACACAGTGTTAAATTAAAAAAAAATTCTAAAGTTAAAATTTTGAATTACTTTTAATTTAACCCTGTTGTTTTTGGCAATCATCCATCAACCAATAAAGCTTTGGAATTCTGCATGATATTGAACTCAAAAGAAATAACAATGTTTAATAAAACATATATATGTATATATATATATATATATATATATATATATATATATATATATATATATATATATATATATATATATATATATATATATTAGGTCTACCGGAAAGTTCTATCCATTTTCCGTATGCAATATTTTGCCTAGCCAAAACTACTGAAGCTAATAACACGAAATTTAGCACGAGTGGGATTTTATAGCGTAGGTGCTAGATTAGAGAGTATTTTCAAAAATTCGTAATTTATAGAGTATAAAGGCCCAAAATGTTCTTTTCACACATTCTGCGGGATCTCAAAGAAGAAAAGAGATATCGATAAAATTCTTGCTGTAAAATACACAACACTCAAGAATGCCTAAAAATCGATTTCAGAACATTTCGAATATAATCCTCCTAGGAGTGTAGACGTAAATGTTTGCCGTGAATAACTGGTTACATGACATTTATTCTGCAATATATCACAAAATGTGCAATTTGACAATGTGCCTGACATTGTTATGCTAGTTGTTGTAACAATAAAAATTTAATACAGTATACAGTAAAACCTATTTCAAATTGCTGTATCCACAAAACTAGCCAAAGCACAATTTTGTTCGCATTCTGTTAAAGGTAAATAAATACTGTAACTTACAGGAATTCAATTATTTCAATATACTTTGTTCCTTCTATTGACTTGAATGTCATACAGAATTACAAAGATTTATTGGCTGATGGATCATTGCCAAAAACAACAGGGTTAAATTAAAAGTAATTCAAAATTTTAACTTTAGAATTTTTTTTTAATTTAACACTGTGTGTGACATGCATGCATTTTTTGCTGTTTGTTTGTTTTACGTTTTCCGATACAAGCACTTTTATGTACTGTCTAGTTTTTGCAAATGCCTGGAGTAGTAGTTAAACTTCAGATATCAATTTAAAAGACACAGGAAAATTGACTAACGCTTCTGTATTTTCTCATCTTCAGTATAAATATTGCATATGAAAATCCTCATATATAGGTACATACATACAATTTTTTCCTCTGCTCCTGAGCAGAAAGCCAAGATGAAATTATTTTGGGATGTAGGATTATTACAACTTAACAACATATAAAAATTTAAAACATGTGTCTGTGATCAGACATGCCGAAAAAAATTCATGATGTTTTTTAGCAAATGTACTGCTCATGCATAAACTATAGAAGATACGCAAATTTCGATAACATTTTTGGAATCAGCGTAAAAAGTTACTCCTAGAAACAAATTTTCACTTCAGTAACTTTTACAGGTAAGGAGTTATTTAAGGAATTGAGAAAAAAGTTGGTGCATCTTGCAGAAAACTTAAAAATTTGCATAATTAATTTCTCGATAATTAATTATCGTAGAACCTTCAAAATTGAAATTTGCTGATGTCTTAGCCTGTATATCATCTATATAAAATTTGAGGAAAATCTAAGTTGGTGTGGTGAACTTTCTCCAGTTTTGTGTTTGATTTGACGTGGAATGACCCAGCAGTGCTTCCAAATTTTCTTGATCGAGATTAGATCTCATCCTTGTTTTAATAATTTTCAATTTAGAAAATGTCCTTTCACAGCTTATTTATGTTAGAGGTATTGTTAGAGTAAATATTTGTGTACTTTAAAAATTTCGGTATAGATCAAGATCTATAATTTAGTAAGCAGCGAAATTTGAAAGACCTCTTCCGAATACTGATCACCGTATAAACGCTCAAGCCACAACTAGAGAGAGCAAATGGGGCGTATGTCCCGTACGCCGTGCTGACTTCTGGCGGCTGGGGCAAACCTGAATTTTGGAGCCCTCTACTTTGGAACCATCACTGATTTAGGCGGCTCTTGAGCACCAACGCCCAGAGCACGAGTCCTGTTTGCTCCCCTCTAGTTACTGCCCTGTTGCGTTTGCGGAGATTCTCTGTTGCAAAATTGTGGAAGCCCTATAAGCAGACAAGGAAGGACACGGGTACCCCTACTCCAGCTATCAGTATAGTTAACATTTTTATAGCATGCAAACCAAAAGTTTTAATTTTCATGCATACAAAAAGTTTTAATAAAAATATGGTTAACGATAACGATTGATTTGCAGCCGGAGTCGACATGTGTCAGAAGAAACTGTCTCAGAATAAAACAGAGAATGAATATAACCGAGTTCAGCCGAATTTATAACTCAACCCCCCCCCTAAACCAAAATCCTGGGTGCGCCACTGTACTGAACCGATTCGAAAAAAATTTTCACTTATAGAAAGCTACACTATTCCTGAATATTATAGGCTACCTTTCAGCATGCAGCATTGCTATTTCTTTTACAGGGACACTCAAAAGAATTCTAATACATTACGCTATATGGACATCTCTGTAACTACTGAACCAATTCTAAAGACCTTTTCACTCAAAGCTAAACTATTCCTGAGTAACATAGGCTAAAATTCTTGCATGTAGCATAATTTAGAGGAACACTCAAAATAATTCAAATAATAAAAAAATTGTACATGTTCTATAAATAAAATATTTTTATTATACAGCATTTTACATTTTTTCTGGTTTTAAATATAATTTTCTTTGTAGACTAGTGAAAAAAACTAGTGGTTGCTAATATTGAGCTGAACTCTTACTAGGCAGTGGAATAGGAAAAGTTATTTTACAGTGGAAGGGTCATCGCTTTATCAGAAGTAGATGGGACTGCTACAATGAAATATTTGCATACAATACCTGACTCTCAATCATTAAATGGCCACGACGAGAGGACGCAAAAACAGTCACTAAAGACAGGATATTTTTTTGTCCAAATGAATTTGTTCTGTTACTCCATTTGCGATTGCTAATATAAAAAGTATCAAAGCAGCTCACAATAAACAATACAACAGGCTCTATAATAAAACTAAGTAAATAACCTGAGAATCTGTCCTTGAGAATTTTGTTGTAAAATAGTATACAAGTCAGAAATAAATGATGTAGAATTTCACAATTTCTTATATTCACAATATTATTTACTTTTTGTTTATTTTAAATGAAGTATAAGACATGGTATATGTAAAGTTAATTAATTTCTATAGTTTTTTTTTCGCATTTGGCGAATATAGACAGTTCCGACAATGTTTACGAATTATTTTGGTGCCTTGTGTGGCACCAAAATAATTCGTAATTGTGTTCCTGTAATTCGTAATTGTATTCTTCAATTGTGTTCCTGTAAATTATGGTGCATGCATGAATTTTAGCCTACATTACTCAGGAATAGTGTAGCTTTCAGTGATAAGATCTTTAGAATCAGTTCCGTATTTACAGAGATTTCCGTATAGCGTATTGTATTGGAATTCTTTTGAGTACCCCTGTAAAAAAACTAGTTATGCTGAATACTGAAAGGTAGCCTATAATATTCAGGAATAGTGTAGCTTTCTATCAGCGAAAAATTTTTTGAATCGGTACAGTAAATAAATATGCTTTTACTTTTATACATGATACTTGTTCAAGCTAAGTATACTTTTGCTTTGTATATGTTTATGAGTTCTCATAAGTTATGAAATTATTTCTCGAAAGGGACTTAGCTATTAGATTTTTGTAAATTTCGTAGAAGTAGTATGCTTAACATGTTTGTGATAAAATGAATTTAAATTTGGTAAAAAACTAGTTATGCTGAATACTGAAAGGTAGCCTATAATATTCAGGAATAGTGTAGCTTTCTATCAGCGGAAATTTTTTTTGAATCGGTACAGTAAATAAATATGCTTTTACTTTTATACATGATACTTGTTCAAGCTAAGTATATTTTTGCTTTGTATATGTTTATGAGTTCTCATAAGTTATGAAATTATTTCTCGAAAGGGACTAAGCTATTAGATTTTTATAAATTTCGTAGAAGTAGTATGCTTAACATGTTTGTGATAAAATGAATTTAAATTTGGTACTGAAATAATCAGTTGTTTTAACATAGATGTATAATTTTTTTTAAACTTAATTAATCAAAATTAATACAATTTATGTCTGTACAAAGTGAGGGACATAGACTATTTTTCAGAATTATCAAGTAAAGCATTTTACAAAATACTTAGTTACATTAGCTAAAGTTATAATGTTTTCTGTTTACAAGCTTTGCACATTGGTATATTTTATGTTCTGATAAGTCGTTGAATATGTTCTTGAAATAAACTAACACATCTGTACTTTGTAAATTTCATAGAAGTGAGGAACTTTGGTATTTTTCGAATGTTACGAACTTGATACATTTTTTTCTGAAGTGCTATATATGAGAAAATATCTTTTTTGAAACATTGGATTATTCAACTTAGTGCATTTCAGTTACTCTTTCAAGATAATGGACTTTGACTTTTTTATAAATAGCAAGCTTGAAACTTGCTAAACATGCTTCTTGCAAATATTTTTAAATGTCGGTCTTAAAAATTATCAAAGTTGTAACTACACACAGTGTCTACTTAATTTCCTTTATTCAGGCTGCATTATATTTTAATTTGTTTATTTCTGTTTGGTAGTTACAACTTTGATAATTTTTAAGACCGACATTTAAAATTTTTAGAGGTTGTAGGTTGTATAGGTAAACTCTTCTGTAACGGACCCTTGTCCATAGTACAGTGGACCTACGATGCAGTTTTGACGCATGCTACTAGAGTGTTTTCTTGTATTTTTGAGGTAATTTCAAGGTATTATAATTGCTTATATTTTTTCTGATGTATGTTGTGATTAGCTATCTTTCAGAGTAAAAATTTTAATAAGTTTAATTATTAACAGGTTTTAATTAATAGTTTCAGTTTATGACTTTATTAAATAAAATTTTAGTTTATGAATTTACTAAAAAGATGTATATATCTTTATAAAAATTAAGTATATAAAAAAATTGAGTGCCTTTCATCGCAAGAGAAGAATCTTAAACCTATTTTTAATATTAATCATAATATATTTAGTACAATTATAGCGTTTGTTCAATAGATATCCTATACAATATTCCAATGCATTTGTCAAAATTAGTTCCTGTTTCTCCAATACTAATAGTAAATGCCTATTTTATAAATGAATACGCATTAATCTTAGTACAGTACAATGCATATAATTTATTACTTTTACTGCATTGTTCATCAAAATTAAAAAAATAAATATATTTTATTTTAATGCTTATCGCTATATACACTCATGTCCATAAATTAAGGATAATTCGGAATCACACAGAAATTGATCTCTAAAATAAAAATTTCACCGGTGGAATGATCACACACATCTTGAAGAAGAATATGCAAATTACAGGAAACCACCAGATGGCGTGGATGGTACGTCACAAAGACGAGAGTGTAAGAGAGGGGTATATAAGGAATGGTGGCAAAGAAGTAAAATTGTTCACAAGCGCTGTGAAAGCCTTTCAGTGCAAAAACCGCATAGTTATGGCACAAAGAAGGCATTTGGATGATGTTTTACGTGGCAGAATTATCGGACGACTGGAATGTGGACGTACCCAGCTGGAAGTATCCGAGGAACTTGGAATCGCCCAGAGTGTCATCTCCAGGCTTTGGCAACGATTCCAAGATGATGGTAATGTGAGTAGACGTTACAGCACAGGTCGCCCCCGAGTTACAACGCCGAATGAGGACCGCTATTTGGCAGTTACTGCCAAAAGAAACAGACGGAGTACAGCATCAGACCTGTCTCGTCAGCTCTCTTCAGCTACCGGTACGACAGTTTCAAGGCAGACCGTGTACAGACGCTTAGGGCACATTGGTCTATATGCTCGTAGGCCTGTCAGATGTGTTCCACTTACCGCAACTCACTGTCGCCTGCGATTAACCTGGAGTAGAGAGCATGCATTGTGGACACCGCAACAGTGGTCTTGTGTGATGTTTTCCGACGAGCCCAGGTTTAGTTTGGAGTCTGATTCTCGCCGGACATTCATCTGGAGAGCGCCAGGTACCCGTTACCACCAAGAGAACACCATTGAAAGACACCGTTACGGTGGTGCAGGATGGCTCGTTTGGGGAGGAATTATTCTTGGTTCCAGAACTGACCTGCATGTCCAGAGTGTAACGATGACAGGCCACATCTATCGGGATGTCATTCTGGAACAACATGTACGTTTGTTTCGGGGCGCCATGGGTGATGAATTTGTGTTTATGGATGACAACGCCCGTCCTCACCGTGCAAACATTGTAGACGAATGCCTTCAATCGGAGGATATCACCCGTATGCATTGTCCAGCATACTCACCGGACTTGAATCCAATAGAGCATGTGTGTGATATGCTTGGCCGACGAATTGCAGCCCGTCAACCCCCACCCACCTGTCTACCGGAACTTCGGAGTGCATTGCTTGATGAGTGGTGTAATATTCCCCAAGATCAGATTGATCATTTGATACTCAGCATGCCTAGGCGTTGTCAGGCCTGTATTGCATCGTCCGGGAGACATACTCCGTATTAACCATCCTACTAAACATGTTATACTGTTTTTTGTAAATAGGTTCTTTTTTGAAATTTGGTCAAGGGAGTAAAACTTGCAATTTTTATTAATTATGTGAAACATATAGCATCTTTTTTGCTCTTTACTTTTTGTTTAATAAATAGACTTTACAAATAAGTCAAATTTGTTTTGCTTCTTTCTCTTTCTTTGCCTGAACTTCATTATCCTTAATTTATGGACATGAGTGTAGTATAATGGTCTGCTATTTGTTTCAGAGAAATTAATTTAATGATTCATCAATTTCCTAAACTATGTAAAATACATTAATCGTTGTAGCTTAACTTTGATATTTTAAAACCTTTTATTTTAATTATCTATTCTATTTTAGGGTATAATGCCAATCAGATACATGTTTACTTAAGGGTGGGTTTCACTATGCTTTCTGAAACATTGAAATGGCTTTAGATTAAGGGGTCATTCCACGTCAAATCAAACACAAAACTGGAGAAAGTTCACCACACCAACTTAGATTTTCCTCAAATTTTATATAGATGATATACAGGCTAAGGCATCAACAAATCTCAATTTTGAAGGTTCTACGATAATTAATTATCGAGAAATTAATTATGCAAATTTTTAAGTTTTCTGCAAGATGCGCCAACTTTTTTCTCAATTCCTTAAATAACTCCTTACCTGTAAAAGTTACTGAAGTGAAAATTTGTTTCTAGGAGTAACTTTTTACGCTGATTCCAAAAAATGTTATCGAAATTTGCGTATCTTCTATAGATTATGCATGAGCAGTACATTTGCTAAAAAACATCATGAATTTTTTTCGGCATGTCTGATCACAGACACATGTTTTAAATTTTTATATGTTGTTAAGTTGTAATAATCCTACATCCCAAAATAGTTTCATCTTGGCTTTCTGCTCAGGAGCAGAGGAGCTGTTTTTTTATTTAACAGTGTTAAATAAAAAAAAATTCTAAAGTTAAAATTTTGAATTACTTTTAATTTAACCCTGTTGTTTTTGGCAATGATCCATCAGCCAATAAATCTTTGTAATTCTGTATGACATTCAAGTCAATAGAAGGAACAAAGTATATTGAAATAATTGAATTCCTGTAAGTTACAGTATTTATTT
The DNA here is from genome assembly GCA_038373885.1 of Cheiracanthium punctorium. Classification (NCBI taxonomy): domain Eukaryota; kingdom Metazoa; phylum Arthropoda; class Arachnida; order Araneae; family Cheiracanthiidae; genus Cheiracanthium; species Cheiracanthium punctorium. Next base: position 10,089 of record JAWZYV010016112.1, on the reverse strand, counting down.
ACCTTTAACAGAATGCGAACAAAATTGTGCTTTGGCTAGTTTTGTGGATACAGCAATTTGAAATAGGTTTTACTGTATACTTTATTAAATTTTTATTGTTACAACAACTAGCATAACAATGTCAGGCACATTGTCAAATTGCACATTCTGTGATATATTGCAGAATAAATGTCATGTAACCAGTTATTCACGGCAAACATTTACGTCTACCCTCCTAGGAGGATTATATTCGAAATGTTCTGAAATCGATTTTTAGGCATTCTTGAGTGTTGTGTATTTTACAGCAAGAATTTTATCGATATCTCTTTTCTTCTTTGAGATCCCGCAGAATGTGTGAAAAGAACATTTTGGGCCTTTATACTCTATAAATTACGAATTTTTGAAAATACTCTCTAATCTAGCACCTACGCTATAAAATCCCACTCGTGCTAAATTTCGTGTTATTAGCTTCAGTAGTTTTGGCTAGGCAAAATATTGCATACGGAAAATGGATAGAACTTTCCGGTAGACCTAATATATATATATATATATATATATATATATATATATATATATATATACATATATATGTTTTATTAAACATTGTTATTTCTTTTGAGTTCAATATCATGCAGAATTCCAAAGCTTTATTGGCTGATGGATGATTGCCAAAAACAACAGGGTTAAATTAAAAGTAATTCAAAATTTTAACTTTAGAATTTTTTTTAATTTAACACTGTGTGTGACATGCATGCATTTTTTGCTGTTTGTTTGTTTTACGTTTTCCGATACAAGAACTTTTATGTATTTTCTAGTTTTTGCAAATGCCTGGAGTAGTAGTTAATTTTCAGATATCAATTTAAAAGACATAGGAAAATTGACTAACGCTTCTGAATTTTCTCATCTTCAGTATAAATATTGCATATGAAAATCCTCATTTGTAGGTACATACATACAATTTTTTTTCTCTGCTCCTGAGCAGAAAGCCAAGATGAAATTATTTTGGGATGTAGGATTATTCCATCTTAACAACATATAAAAATTTAAAACATGTGTCTGTAATCAGACATGCCGAAAAAAATTCATGATGTTTTTTAGCAAATGTACTGCTCATGTATAAACTATAGAAGATAAGCAAATTTCGATAACATTTTTGGAATCAGCGTAAAAAGTTACTCCTAGAAACAAATTTTCACTTCAGTAACTTTTACAGGTAAGGAGTTATTTAAGGAATTGAGAAAAAAGTTGGAGCATCTTGCAGAAAACTTAAAAATTTGCATAATTAATTTCTCGATAATTAATTATCGTAGAACCTTCAAAATTGAGATTTGTTGATGTCTTAGTCTATAAATAATCTATATAAAATTTGAGAAAAATCCGAGTTGGTGTGGTGAACTGCACTTTGATCTGACGTGGAATGACCCTAAGACAACTATATTTTGAACGTAAAACTGAGCACATGTTCCCGATTCTGTACTGTGGCATTGATACTCCCCTTACAAGCTCCATGGTTTTAGCGATGCACACCATATCGGCAAACTAGCCAAGTGATAGTTAACCGGTTTTCTCGATTTGAAGACACTTCCGGACGTCACGTGTTAGACTTTCCTTATCAGTGCTAATATGCCGTAAGCTTGGGATATTGTATTCAGTGAGCACGTGGTGTTTCCTGCAGTGAATTACATTATATTTGTGCATTATTTCAGCGTTCTTTTTATCCCACCTCCCACGTGCCCAAGTCCAGTCATCACCAAATTTTCTGTGTATTATTTTAGTTGCATAAAAGTGTTTATTTCGCTCAGACAGCCTTGATTTTTACAATTATGGCTTTTAGCCACATATAGGATGATATCATAATTCTAATTTGTTTTGCCTGATTATCACAGTTATTAATAACTTTCTAAACATGAATAATTGCTTGATCAATTATTAGCTCTTATTTACATTTTATTTTATTCAACTTGGTTTAATTTAAAATAATTATGTAGTGTAATTTTAAGTATGATTTTTTGTTTTGTTTTGTTCTCTGTTAAAAGATTTTTGCATGCTTTCCTTTGTTGTATTTTGGTGTTTTGCAAAATTTTAAGATGGTAATTTGGTATTCCAAAGAGTGTATTTTCCCTAATAGTGTAACAAAGCTCTATTAATAACAATAGGCATTATCAACCGAAGTATCAGGTTGTAACGAAAGTTCTCCGCCAAATCTGCTTGAGTCAGCTCATGCGGCACCCAGCGATTGAACTTGTACATGAAGTTTATGTGATGCATAGCATGGCTAATGGGCATGGCATTAATGTCTAACTCTTTAGCTAGCTCTCAAGTGTTTAAATACTGATCTTCTTCCACAAGTTCTCGCAGGTGGCCCTCATCAACATCAGTAGGCCGGCCAGAGATCTCTGCTCCTTGAATGTCACAGACCCTCTTTTTTAACTTTCAGTACCAAACCTTCACAGTGCCGTATAGTAAGGTTTCCAATCATCGTGCGAGTGAATAATAGGCAGTGAGAACCTTCGTCAATATTTGCAAATGTCGAATGAAGAAACTTTTGAAACATTTAAACTAACATTTAATATATCACACGACAGCACATTTTACAACAAAACACTTAATACATCTAAGAAAAGAAAAAATGTGTTGCTTTCTGCGTCACAACCACAATATGACTTCTCGCCTTTAAAAAAAAAAGTTTCGCTTCTCTCTCCCTCGCTCGTTGCCACTTCTTTTTAAGTGAACTCTGGGACTCCGTCAACTCTGGGGCTCCGTTCGGGCAGGATGGGGCGCCTTCTGGGTTTCCGTGAGCTCAGTAATCGCGAAGGAACCTTACAAGTCCATCCAGGGGAAGCACATCCGTCACTGGAGTGTCGATGCTGCTCTGAAAATTTGAATCAACACACCAGTACTTTGCTCACTTAAAACAGAAAGGGGTGAGAGCTTCACATAGATATGCAGCTCCCGCACACACAAAAAATGATACACTACATAATAAGAAACAATCGGTTATAAATATATATATACAACAAAATTGCACAAACCATTAAAAAAAAATTATGTTGTCATGTCAAATTTTAATCTCGAGAGGGCATCAGCGTTACCATGGCATTTTCCTTTCCTGTATGTAACAGCCATATTATATCTCTGTAAGGCTAGAGCCTATCGGGACAATTTGGCTCCGTGAGGGGCACTTTTGGTTAAATAGGTTAACGGATTGTGGTCCAAAATAATTTGCACTTCGGCCCCGAAAATCCATGTGTCGAATTTCTTTAATGCCTCTAAAACGCAGAAGGCCTCTCTTTCAATAGTTGACCACTTAGTTTGGGAGGGATTTAACTTTTTACTAAAAAATGCAATTGGCATTTCTTTGCCTTGATCATTGTTTTGGGCCAGACAAGCTCCAATGGCGGTAGCCGAGGCATCGGTGTACAGTTGGAAGGGCTTGTCGAGATTTGGAGTATGTAGAGATGGCATCTTTATGAGTTCTTCCTTTAGTTGTAAAAATGCTGCATTAGCCTCTTTAGTCCAAGGTATATTATTAGGAACACTCTTCTTGGTTAGATCGGTTAAAGGAAGTACTATTTGGGAAAAATTCGGTATATAGTCTCTGTAATAGCTAGCCAGCCCTAGCAAACTACGTACTTCCCGTTTGGTGGTGGGTTTACCCAGCCTTTGTAATACTTCAACTTTTTCGGATCTGGTGAATGCTGACCAGAACCAATTAAATGTCCTAAGAATTTGACTTGCCTTTTCCCGAATTCACACTTTTCGAGGTTAACTGTAAACCCTATTTCCCTTAGAGTCTCAAACACTTGTTTCGTATGGTTTAAGTGTTCAGTCCAGGTATTTGAATAGATTGCTACATCATCTATATATGAACTACAATACCCTTTATGATGGGCTAGAGCCTTGTCCATAGATTTTTGGAAAGTAACTCCAGCATTTTTCATACCGAATGGCAAAACCTTCCATTGGTAGTGTCAGCAATGTGTAACGAAAGCAGAAAAGGGCTGCGCTTTCGGTTTCATTGGTATTTGCCAATAACCCTTAGTGAGGTCAAGCACAGAAATGAAATTTGCTTTCCCCACTTAATATAGCAAGTCTCTTGCAATTTTCATTGGATAAGCATCTGGAACAGTGAAACTATTTAGAAGTCGAAAGTCAATACACAGTCTTACGCTTCCGTTCTTCTTGGCTACGCAAACTACCGGATGGGCCCATTCACTTTCGCTCGGTTCAATTAAGTCCATTTCTAATAATTCCTTGACCTGACGATCAACTTCTTCTCGAAGTGTTATCGGAACCCTATAAGGCTTGAGTCGTTTTGGCGAACAATTTTCCGTAACTCTAATGGTATGTCCTTCCACTTTGGCATGACCAGGTTTGGAACTGAAGACATCCACGTAAGTTTGGAGAATATTGAAAAGTTCTTGGTTTTGCTCTTCTGTTAGGTGGGATTTCATACCTTGAAGATGCTTCCGAATATCTTCAGCCGTGCAATTCGTTTTCTCAGCTGGGGCATAATGAAGATCTCCAAAATCCTCATCTTGTTCGAAAATCAGACCCACATGATTGATTCTTTGAACATACGGGCGGAGCTTATTAATGTGTAATTCTTTTGCACTACCATCCTCCAATTCAACTTTGACAGAATGAGGTCTTGTGATCTGGATGACAGTAGCAGGACTCCAGGTACTTAATAGTTTATGAGAAGATGAAGGCAACAGGACTAAGACTTTATCCCCAACGTTGAACGTCTTTTCTTTGGACCGTAAGTTGTATCTGGAAGTGTATTCATCCTGAGCGATCTTAGAATTTTCAGATGCTATGTCATGTGCTTTTCTCAATTTTTCTATGAGATCACGTAGGTAACTTTCAACTGAAGCAGTAACGGGAATGCTGCGCTCACCTGTCCAGACTTCCTTTAACAGAGACAAAGGTCCTGGTGGTAGTCTGCCATACACCATTTGAAAAGGGGATAAGCCAGTCGTGCGATGTGGCACTTCTCGATAAGCAAATAAAAGATAAGGGAGATGTAAGTCCCAATTTTTTCCATGTTCTTGGATATTTTTGTTCATCATTTCCTTTAAAGTTTTATTCCATCGCTCGACAGAGCCCATGCTTTCGGGATGTCCTGGAGTGGAAAAACGCGGGGACACGCCTAGTATGTCTTCAAAAGCTCGGGTGAGTTTGGATGTGAAGTTGGTTCCTTGGTCTGAACAAATCATTTTTGGGAAGCCCGTCTGAGTGAAAATTTTCATCAACACATTGCATGTAGTTTTCGCAGTTATATCCTTGACAGGAACTGCTTCGGCCCACCTCGTGCACAAATCAACCGCGCACACTACAAATCGATGACCTCTTCCGGACGGAGGTTCCAATGGCCCGATGCAATCTACGCTCCACACCTCGAAAGGTGTTTCCGGTCTAACGATTGGCTGAATTGGGATTCTATCTTTATAGGTGACAGTCCTCCTGAGTTGGCATTCCTTACAGCTTTCACAAAATCTTTTTACATCTTGTTTTATAGTAGGCCAAAAGAATGAATATTTAATTCGTTGAAGCGCCTTTCTCTCGCCAAGGTGACCAGCAAGAGGGATCTCATGCGCCATTCGTAGAACTTCTGTTCTTTTTTCCAAGGGTAAAACAACCTGCTTGATATTTTCACCACAAATGTACTCAGCATGGAGCAATACACCATCATCAAAAGAATAAGAATTCTCACTCTTAATTGCCCATTCAAAACATCTTTTGAGAGTCTCATCTTGTTCTTGGAGTGCAATGAATTCTGTCTTCGTTTTATTAGGCGATTTAATTGTTTCGGGGTCCTTCTTATGAATTTGGTTAATTTGGGCCAAATCTGCAGGGTTGACTTCAACTACTGATTCTTCGCTTCCTGATTCTACACACCCCACAGGTGCTGCATTCCATGGATGATTACTGTGACAAAGTTCAACATTTTGACATAGCGTTTCATAAGCTGAAGAACTTAGTAGTAGATCAGTGACCAATTTCCTCGAAACAGCACAAGTAATTTGTACGTTCCCATGCAGACCATCATCAATTTTCATCGAGAAAATTTTCAGTGGTGTAACTTCGTTTTCCCCAAAAGCAGAAACTATCTCTATTTTACCTTCCCCTTCACTAGGTACGTCGGCGATCAGACTTTCACGTACTACCGAAATTTGGGCTCCTGTATCCAATATTCCCATTAAATTAGTCTTTCCACATTTAACCTTGACAAGTTTCAAATCGTCTACGTTTTTAGATACGTCTACCGATTTTGAGACAGGAATAGAGATCTTGGCAGTCAGCACCTCTGATTTTTCCTTTTCATCAATGGGTGCTGGCGATTGGAGTAAATTGCCTTGAACTGTTGTTAAAGCATTTCTTGGCTGCCGATTTTTATAGCAAAATTTTGACGTATGACCTTCTTTTCCACAATTATAGCAAGTTACCCTGGAGGTTAGCTTAGGTGGTTCATCATTTTTACGGGATGAATATGCCTTTGATGTGTGCTGAGAAGGAAACGATTTGTTCTTGACAGTTCTCTCTAAAGGTGGAGAACGGGGTCGCCATTTTTCATTACTTTTGTCTTTCGATGGATTACCACCAGATTTCTTCGAACCACTACGAACACTATCATATTCGTCCAGTAGATCAGCCAATTTTGTCGGAGAAACGAACTTCGCCCAATCATCCAGAAAATGGTCTCTTACCTCATGAGGCACTCTTCTCTTGATTTGATCCGTGATAATGAGATTCTTCAAACCGGCAAAGTCAGTTATCGCAAGGCCTCCTATCCATTCTTCAAAATAGCTTGTAATTTCGTAACAAAAATCCCTCCATGATTTCTCATGGGTCTTCTGGTGCATCACAAACTTTTTTCTAAAGTTTTCTGGACATAGTTTAAATCTCTTCAATAAAAGAGCCTTAATGTACTCATAATCTTCAAACTTGTCTTCTGATTCCCTACCAATTAGTTGGATAATTTCGGATGGCAACAGAGTCAATAAACATGCTACCCAATCTTTAGGATCAACTTTTGTTCTTTTAGCTTGTCTCTCAAACAGAGACAAATAAATTACGATATCATCATCTCTTAATCTGAATTTAGGAATGAGTTTGATTAAATCGAAATTATGCTGACCGCTTTCAGGCGCCGTTGGAATTTGTATTATTCGATTACGAGACTCGATTTCTAGTTTTTTCAGTTCAAACTCCATCTGTTCTCTTTTCTGTTGAGCTACTATTTCTTCCTTCCTTCTCTGCTCCTCTATTTCTTCCTTCCTTCTCTGTTCCTCTATTTCTTCCTTCCTTCTCCGCTCCTCTATTTATTCCCTTTTCTTCCTCTCTTCAACAAGCGATAAAAATATCCCTTTGGTAAATTCTTCATCATATGCTTCACTTTTAACGATTTTATTTTTTATCGCCACAATTGTCGCACTTGGATCTACCTGTATTTCTAATTCAGCAGCTAAAGCTAACATATCCTCTTTTTTGCCCTTTCCGAAATACGCCATGGTTGACTTCTGAAAGACCCTCAAACTACCACTTTTTATTTATTTATTTATTATTTTTACCTTTCTATTATCTCTAAATTAACTAAACCACTTCCAATATTTAATTTAATAATGCATATTAACAGTAGTCAATAAAACATTCATCATTACTCTCCGTAAAATATTTCTTTAAACTTTTGTTTTATTACACCAATTGTTTGTATGACCAAAAATACCAGAAAAGAAAAAAAAATGCTATTCACCTTTTTAAACCAACATTTATAATGTATTTATTTACTGATTTATTAATATTATTATTTTTCTCTATACCCTTTTGATAAAATTTATCTTAGCTAAACAAAGAATAATGCAGAGTCTTAACTTTGATATTCTTCCGAAAATATAATAATTTTTTACTATTACTAGCAATAATAAATTACACAAATTTATTTATTCTGCAGAAAAAAAATCAACAAGAATTCTTCATAAAATGCAAATTAATCTACATATTTTAAGTTAAAATAAGCTAAAATAGTTATCGAAACTCACTTCACATAAATTTTTCATGAAATACACCTTAAACAAGGGATAGCTATATTATGAATGATAGCTCAATAATAACATAATATAAATAAAGGACAATCAAAGTAAAACAAGACACAATGTCACGGGTTTTTTTTTTTCTACGCAAAAGCTAATTGCTTTCTGTAAGAACGACATTCAATACAAAATGAAATTAATTTGAGGTGAACACATAATAAAAAAAAATAACACAACAGATGGCCTGATGCTCAATTCAATGCAGTCGATTTACATTCAATGACTCATAAACAACAAATCTTTTTCCCCTATTTTTTTTTCTTTATCTTTTTTTTCTTTTTAGTTTGAATTAACTAATGTGCTAGCTGACAGATATATGTATATATCTTATAATATTTCATAATTATAGAAAAAGAAATGAAATATAATACTATCATGCACTGGCGTGCACTTTTAAATGTTTAACTATAACACTTTTTGAATTATTTGGGTCAAGAATTAGAACATTCTACAAATACACTTTCTTTCGAAAATGAAAATGTTACTTATACGTTCCGACGAGAAAAGAAACAAATTTTGGAATGCTGACGCATTCGTATTTCCGATGAATAAAAACAAAAACCACTTCCGAATACTGACGTATTCAGTGCGAAAAGTATTCCGTGATGGAAAACAGAAACTCATAAAACAGAACTGTTCTTGAATACTGACGTATTCTTACTCTGGCTAGTATAGATAAATATTCCGTGGCGGAAAAAAGGACATAATTTCATCAACGGAATCTACATTCGAATACTGGCGTATTCAACATTAATATTCCGTGACGCAAAAATACAAATGCCATTAGTTTGATAATAATTTCAACACCATTCTTGCCCAAATAATAATAACGACTAAAATTTGTAGGAGCATGCATTTACAAAATAAAATGAGAAGCTCTCACCAGTTCGATCCTGTGGACTGCGCCAGTAAGGTTTCCAATCATCGTGCGAGTGAATAATAGGCAGTGAGAACCTTCGTCAATATTTGCAAATGTCGAATGAAGAAACTTTTGAAACATTTAAACTAACATTTAATATATCACACGACAGCACATTTTACAACAAAACACTTAATACATCTAAGAAAAGAAAAAATGTGTTGCTTTCTGCTTCACAACCACAATATGACTTCTCGCCTAAAAAAAAAAAAGTTTCGCTTCTCTCTCCCTCGCTCGTTGCCACTTCTTTTTAAGTGAACTCTGGGACTCCGTCAACTCTGGGGCTCCGTTCGGGCAGGATGGGGCGCCTTCTGGGTTTCCGTGAGCTCAGTAATCGCGAAGGAACCTTACACGTATGATACAACAGTAAAATCTAAATTACACACATAATTCTTTGACATTCTGTAGCACTTTTTGCAACAGAACTGGAAGTAAATTATGGTTCTAATCCAGAAACGTGGAAGTTCCATTTCAGACACCTTGTACTTAATGATAACGATATTTTTTAAGTTAATTATTAAACGTTATTATTTAACGTTATTTTATAACACAGTGTTCTAAAGCAAGTATCTTTTTTGAAATGACAAATATTGTTTGACAAAATATGAGCAAACGCACCAACGTGAACTGTTTGCAGACGATATTTTTGGTGACGGGAAACTTTCCTTACAAACTAATACTTTAAGTATTCATACATTTTGTATACAAAAACTGAGGTTTGAGGGATATATGATTAAAGGGATTTCTCCTAATTGAAAATAAAGCATGTATGTAATCTGTATATGTCTAAAATGTATACATTCTAAATAAGATTAAATTTTCGCTTGCTAACTAAAGTATTGAATATTTTCATCATACATAAAAATTGAAATGGTATAAATTTAATGTGAATCTGTTAAATTTATTCATTGTTATAAGAAAAACATTATTTTTAAAGCGTTTAATATCTTAAAATTTGGTATTTTGTTTTTCGTCTCAAAATAATATCCCTATTTTTAGCAGATGTGAGTATAAAGAATTAATCAAGCTGTCATGAAATTTGTTAGATGGGACGGGAAGTAGAGCTAATGTATTTTAAATCATTACTCTATTTTCCTG
>JAWZYV010016111.1:0-25431 GCA_038373885.1 Cheiracanthium punctorium | reverse complement strand
GCCGTGACCAGGATTCGAACCTGGGTTCTTGCGGCCACAACGCAATGTACTAACCACTATACGATCACGGCCGCCATGCATTGCGTTCTTTTCTAGACTTGTCCTCAACTCGTAAGCTTCATGTTAAACAAAAGAATTCATCCTTCCAACTATTTAATTTTATAACGTTTACTCTTTTATTTCTTCGCATGCGGTTTCAAAAGCAAAATTTAAGGCTTTACTGCCGTGACCAGGATTCGAACCTGGGTTCTTGCGGCCACAACGCAATGTACTAACCACTATACGATCACGGCCGCCATGCATTGCGTTCTTTTCTAGACGTGTCCTCAACTCGTAAGCTTCATGTTAAACAAAAGAATTCATCCTTCCAACTATTTAATTTTATAACGTTTACTCTTTTATTTCTTCGCATGCGGTTTCAAAAGAAAAATTTAAGGCTTTACTGCCGTGACCAGGATTCGAACCTGGGTTCTTGCGGCCACAACGCAATGTACTAACCACTATACGATCACGGCCGCCATGCATTGCGTTCTTTTCTAGACTTGTCCTCAACTCGTAAGCTTCATGTTAAACAAAAGAATTCATCCTTCCAAGTATTTAATTTTATTACGTTTACTCTTTTATTTCTTCGCATGCGGTTTCAAAAGCAAAATTTAAGGCTTTACTGCCGTGACCAGGATTCGAACCTGGGTTCTTGCGGCCACAACGCAATGTACTAACCACTATACGATCACGGCCGCCATGCATTGCGTTCTTTTCTAGACTTGTCCTCAACTCGTAAGCTTCATGTTAAACAAAAGAATTCATCCTTCCAACTATTTAATTTTATAACGTTTACTCTTTTATTTCTTCGCATGCGGTTTCAAAAGAAAAATTTAAGGCTTTACTGCCGTGACCAGGATTCGAACCTGGGTTCTTGCGGCCACAACGCAATGTACTAACCACTATACGATCACGGCCGCCATGCATTGCGTTCTTTTCTAGACTTGTCCTCAACTCGTAAGCTTCATGTTAAACAAAAGAATTCATCCTTCCAAGTATTTAATTTTATTACGTTTACTCTTTTATTTCTTCGCATGCGGTTTCAAAAGAAAAATTTAAGGCTTTACTGCCGTGACCAGGATTCGAACCTGGGTTCTTGCGGCCACAACGCAATGTACTAACCACTATACGATCACGGCCGCCATGCATTGCGTTCTTTTCTAGACTTGTCCTCAACTCGTAAGCTTCATGTTAAACAAAAGAATTCATCCTTCCAAGTATTTAATTTTATTACGTTTACTCTTTTATTTCTTCGCATGCGGTTTCAAAAGCAAAATTTAAGGCTTTACTGCCGTGACCAGGATTCGAACCTGGGTTCTTGCGGCCACAACGCAATGTACTAACCACTATACGATCACGGCCGCCATGCATTGCGTTCTTTTCTAGACTTGTCCTCAACTCGTAAGCTTCATGTTAAACAAAAGAATTCATCCTTCCAAGTATTTAATTTTATAACGTTTACTCTTTTATTTCTTCGCATGCGGTTTCAAAAGAAAAATTTAAGGCTTTACTGCCGTGACCAGGATTCGAACCTGGGTTCTTGCGGCCACAACGCAATGTACTAACCACTATACGATCACGGCCGCCATGCATTGCGTTCTTTTCTAGACTTGTCCTCAACTCGTAAGCTTCATGTTAAACAAAAGAATTCATCCTTCCAAGTATTTAATTTTATTACGTTTACTCTTTTATTTCTTCGCATGCGGTTTCAAAAGCAAAATTTAAGGCTTTACTGCCGTGACCAGGATTCGAACCTGGGTTCTTGCGGCCACAACGCAATGTACTAACCACTATACGATCACGGCCGCCATGCATTGCGTTCTTTTCTAGACTTGTCCTCAACTCGTAAGCTTCATGTTAAACAAAAGAATTCATCCTTCCAAGTATTTAATTTTATAACGTTTACTCTTTTATTTCTTCGCATGCGGTTTCAAAAGAAAAATTTAAGGCTTTACTGCCGTGACCAGGATTCGAACCTGGGTTCTTGCGGCCACAACGCAATGTACTAACCACTATACGATCACGGCCGCCATGCATTGCGTTCTTTTCTAGACTTGTCCTCAACTCGTAAGCTTCATGTTAAACAAAAGAATTCATCCTTCCAAGTATTTAATTTTATTACGTTTACTCTTTTATTTCTTCGCATGCGGTTTCAAAAGCAAAATTTAAGGCTTTACTGCCGTGACCAGGATTCGAACCTGGGTTCTTGCGGCCACAACGCAATGTACTAACCACTATACGATCACGGCCGCCATGCATTGCGTTCTTTTCTAGACTTGTCCTCAACTCGTAAGCTTCATGTTAAACAAAAGAATTCATCCTTCCAAGTATTTAATTTTATTAACGTTTACTCTTTTATTTCTTCGCATGCGGTTTCAAAAGCAAAATTTAAGGCTTTACTGCCGTGACCAGGATTCGAACCTGGGTTCTTGCGGCCACAACGCAATGTACTAACCACTATACGATCACGGCCGCCATGCATTGCGTTCTTTTCTAGACTTGTCCTCAACTCGTAAGCTTCATGTTAAACAAAAGAATTCATCCTTCCAAGTATTTAATTTTATTACGTTTACTCTTTTATTTCTTCGCATGCGGTTTCAAAAGCAAAATTTAAGGCTTTACTGCCGTGACCAGGATTCGAACCTGGGTTCTTGCGGCCACAACGCAATGTACTAACCACTATACGATCACGGCCGCCATGCATTGCGTTCTTTTCTAGACGTGTCCTCAACTCGTAAGCTTCATGTTAAACAAAAGAATTCATCCTTCCAACTATTTAATTTTATAACGTTTACTCTTTTATTTCTTCGCATGCGGTTTCAAAGAAAAATTTAAGGCTTTACTGCCGTGACCAGGATTCGAACCTGGGTTCTTGCGGCCACAACGCAATGTACTAACCACTATACGATCACGGCCGCCATGCATTGCGTTCTTTTCTAGACTTGTCCTCAACTCGTAAGCTTCATGTTAAACAAAAGAATTCATCCTTCCAAGTATTTAATTTTATTACGTTTACTCTTTTATTTCTTCGCATGCGGTTTCAAAAGCAAAATTTAAGGCTTTACTGCCGTGACCAGGATTCGAACCTGGGTTCTTGCGGCCACAACGCAATGTACTAACCACTATACGATCACGGCCGCCATGCATTGCGTTCTTTTCTAGACTTGTCCTCAACTCGTAAGCTTCATGTTAAACAAAAGAATTCATCCTTCCAAGTATTTAATTTTATTACGTTTACTCTTTTATTTCTTCGCATGCGGTTTCAAAAGCAAAATTTAAGGCTTTACTGCCGTGACCAGGATTCGAACCTGGGTTCTTGCGGCCACAACGCAATGTACTAACCACTATACGATCACGGCCGCCATGCATTGCGTTCTTTTCTAGACTTGTCCTCAACTCGTAAGCTTCATGTTAAACAAAAGAATTCATCCTTCCAACTATTTAATTTTATAACGTTTACTCTTTTATTTCTTCGCATGCGGTTTCAAAAGAAAAATTTAAGGCTTTACTGCCGTGACCAGGATTCGAACCTGGGTTCTTGCGGCCACAACGCAATGTACTAACCACTATACGATCACGGCCGCCATGCATTGCGTTCTTTTCTAGACTTGTCCTCAACTCGTAAGCTTCATGTTAAACAAAAGAATTCATCCTTCCAAGTATTTAATTTTATTACGTTTACTCTTTTATTTCTTCGCATGCGGTTTCAAAAGCAAAATTTAAGGCTTTACTGCCGTGACCAGGATTCGAACCTGGGTTCTTGCGGCCACAACGCAATGTACTAACCACTATACGATCACGGCCGCCATGCATTGCGTTCTTTTCTAGACTTGTCCTCAACTCGTAAGCTTCATGTTAAACAAAAGAATTCATCCTTCCAAGTATTTAATTTTATTACGTTTACTCTTTTATTTCTTCGCATGCGGTTTCAAAAGCAAAATTTAAGGCTTTACTGCCGTGACCAGGATTCGAACCTGGGTTCTTGCGGCCACAACGCAATGTACTAACCACTATACGATCACGGCCGCCATGCATTGCGTTCTTTTCTAGACTTGTCCTCAACTCGTAAGCTTCATGTTAAACAAAAGAATTCATCCTTCCAAGTATTTAATTTTATAACGTTTACTCTTTTATTTCTTCGCATGCGGTTTCAAAAGAAAATTTAAGGCTTTACTGCCGTGACCAGGATTCGAACCTGGGTTCTTGCGGCCACAACGCAATGTACTAACCACTATACGATCACGGCCGCCATGCATTGCGTTCTTTTCTAGACTTGTCCTCAACTCGTAAGCTTCATGTTAAACAAAAGAATTCATCCTTCCAAGTATTTAATTTTATTACGTTTACTCTTTTATTTCTTCGCATGCGGTTTCAAAAGCAAAATTTAAGGCTTTACTGCCGTGACCAGGATTCGAACCTGGGTTCTTGCGGCCACAACGCAATGTACTAACCACTATACGATCACGGCCGCCATGCATTGCGTTCTTTTCTAGACTTGTCCTCAACTCGTAAGCTTCATGTTAAACAAAAGAATTCATCCTTCCAAGTATTTAATTTTATTACGTTTACTCTTTTATTTCTTCGCATGCGGTTTCAAAAGCAAAATTTAAGGCTTTACTGCCGTGACCAGGATTCGAACCTGGGTTCTTGCGGCCACAACGCAATGTACTAACCACTATACGATCACGGCCGCCATGCATTGCGTTCTTTTCTAGACTTGTCCTCAACTCGTAAGCTTCATGTTAAACAAAAGAATTCATCCTTCCAAGTATTTAATTTTATTACGTTTACTCTTTTATTTCTTCGCATGCGGTTTCAAAAGCAAAAATTTAAGGCTTTACTGCCGTGACCAGGATTCGAACCTGGGTTCTTGCGGCCACAACGCAATGTACTAACCACTATACGATCACGGCCGCCATGCATTGCGTTCTTTTCTAGACTTGTCCTCAACTCGTAAGCTTCATGTTAAACAAAAGAATTCATCCTTCCAAGTATTTAATTTTATTACGTTTACTCTTTTATTTCTTCGCATGCGGTTTCAAAAGCAAAAATTTAAGGCTTTACTGCCGTGACCAGGATTCGAACCTGGGTTCTTGCGGCCACAACGCAATGTACTAACCACTATACGATCACGGCCGCCATGCATTGCGTTCTTTTCTAGACTTGTCCTCAACTCGTAAGCTTCATGTTAAACAAAAGAATTCATCCTTCCAACTATTTAATTTTATAACGTTTACTCTTTTATTTCTTCGCATGCGGTTTCAAAAGAAAAATTTAAGGCTTTACTGCCGTGACCAGGATTCGAACCTGGGTTCTTGCGGCCACAACGCAATGTACTAACCACTATACGATCACGGCCGCCATGCATTGCGTTCTTTTCTAGACTTGTCCTCAACTCGTAAGCTTCATGTTAAACAAAAGAATTCATCCTTCCAAGTATTTAATTTTATTACGTTTACTCTTTTATTTCTTCGCATGCGGTTTCAAAAGCAAAATTTAAGGCTTTACTGCCGTGACCAGGATTCGAACCTGGGTTCTTGCGGCCACAACGCAATGTACTAACCACTATACGATCACGGCCGCCATGCATTGCGTTCTTTTCTAGACTTGTCCTCAACTCGTAAGCTTCATGTTAAACAAAAGAATTCATCCTTCCAAGTATTTAATTTTATAACGTTTACTCTTTTATTTCTTCGCATGCGGTTTCAAAAGCAAAATTTAAGGCTTTACTGCCGTGACCAGGATTCGAACCTGGGTTCTTGCGGCCACAACGCAATGTACTAACCACTATACGATCACGGCCGCCATGCATTGCGTTCTTTTCTAGACTTGTCCTCAACTCGTAAGCTTCATGTTAAACAAAAGAATTCATCCTTCCAAGTATTTAATTTTATAACGTTTACTCTTTTATTTCTTCGCATGCGGTTTCAAAAGCAAAATTTAAGGCTTTACTGCCGTGACCAGGATTCGAACCTGGGTTCTTGCGGCCACAACGCAATGTACTAACCACTATACGATCACGGCCGCCATGCATTGCGTTCTTTTCTAGACTTGTCCTCAACTCGTAAGCTTCATGTTAAACAAAAGAATTCATCCTTCCAAGTATTTAATTTTATAACGTTTACTCTTTTATTTCTTCGCATGCGGTTTCAAAAGCAAAATTTAAGGCTTTACTGCCGTGACCAGGATTCGAACCTGGGTTCTTGCGGCCACAACGCAATGTACTAACCACTATACGATCACGGCCGCCATGCATTGCGTTCTTTTCTAGACTTGTCCTCAACTCGTAAGCTTCATGTTAAACAAAAGAATTCATCCTTCCAAGTATTTAATTTTATTACGTTTACTCTTTTATTTCTTCGCATGCGGTTTCAAAAGCAAAATTTAAGGCTTTACTGCCGTGACCAGGATTCGAACCTGGGTTCTTGCGGCCACAACGCAATGTACTAACCACTATACGATCACGGCCGCCATGCATTGCGTTCTTTTCTAGACTTGTCCTCAACTCGTAAGCTTCATGTTAAACAAAAGAATTCATCCTTCCAAGTATTTAATTTTATTACGTTTACTCTTTTATTTCTTCGCATGCGGTTTCAAAAGCAAAATTTAAGGCTTTACTGCCGTGACCAGGATTCGAACCTGGGTTCTTGCGGCCACAACGCAATGTACTAACCACTATACGATCACGGCCGCCATGCATTGCGTTCTTTTCTAGACTTGTCCTCAACTCGTAAGCTTCATGTTAAACAAAAGAATTCATCCTTCCAAGTATTTAATTTTATAACGTTTACTCTTTTATTTCTTCGCATGCGGTTTCAAAAGCAAAATTTAAGGCTTTACTGCCGTGACCAGGATTCGAACCTGGGTTCTTGCGGCCACAACGCAATGTACTAACCACTATACGATCACGGCCGCCATGCATTGCGTTCTTTTCTAGACTTGTCCTCAACTCGTAAGCTTCATGTTAAACAAAAGAATTCATCCTTCCAAGTATTTAATTTTATTACGTTTACTCTTTTATTTCTTCGCATGCGGTTTCAAAAGCAAAATTTAAGGCTTTACTGCCGTGACCAGGATTCGAACCTGGGTTCTTGCGGCCACAACGCAATGTACTAACCACTATACGATCACGGCCGCCATGCATTGCGTTCTTTTCTAGACTTGTCCTCAACTCGTAAGCTTCATGTTAAACAAAAGAATTCATCCTTCCAAGTATTTAATTTTATTACCTTTTACTCTTTTATTTCTTCGCATGCGGTTTCAAAAGCAAAATTTAAGGCTTTACTGCCGTGACCAGATTCGAACCTGGGTTCTTGCGGCCACAACGCAATGTACTAACCACTATACGATCACGGCCGCCATGCATTGCGTTCTTTTCTAGACTTGTCCTCAACTCGTAAGCTTCATGTTAAACAAAAGAATTCATCCTTCCAACTATTTAATTTTATAACGTTTACTCTTTTATTTCTTCGCATGCGGTTTCAAAAGCAAAATTTAAGGCTTTACTGCCGTGACCAGGATTCGAACCTGGGTTCTTGCGGCCACAACGCAATGTACTAACCACTATACGATCACGGCCGCCATGCATTGCGTTCTTTTCTAGACTTGTCCTCAACTCGTAAGCTTCATGTTAAACAAAAGAATTCATCCTTCCAAGTATTTAATTTTATTACGTTTACTCTTTTATTTCTTCGCATGCGGTTTCAAAAGCAAAATTTAAGGCTTTACTGCCGTGACCAGGATTCGAACCTGGGTTCTTGCGGCCACCACGCAATGTACTAACCACTATACGATCACGGCCGCCATGCATTGCGTTCTTTTCTAGACGTGTCCTCAACTCGTAAGCTTCATGTTAAACAAAAGAATTCATCCTTCCAAGTATTTAATTTTATTACGTTTACTCTTTTATTTCTTCGCATGCGGTTTCAAAAGCAAAATTTAAGGCTTTACTGCCGTGACCAGGATTCGAACCTGGGTTCTTGCGGCCACAACGCAATGTACTAACCACTATACGATCACGGCCGCCATGCATTGCGTTCTTTTCTAGACTTGTCCTCAACTCGTAAGCTTCATGTTAAACAAAAGAATTCATCCTTCCAACTATTTAATTTTATAACGTTTACTCTTTTATTTCTTCGAATGCGGTTTCAAAAGAAAAATTTAAGGCTTTACTGCCGTGACCAGGATTCGAACCTGGGTTCTTGCGGCCACAACGCAATGTACTAACCACTATACGATCACGGCCGCCATGCATTGCGTTCTTTTCTAGACTTGTCCTCAACTCGTAAGCTTCATGTTAAACAAAAGAATTCATCCTTCCAAGTATTTAATTTTATTACGTTTACTCTTTTATTTCTTCGCATGCGGTTTCAAAAGCAAAATTTAAGGCTTTACTGCCGTGACCAGGATTCGAACCTGGGTTCTTGCGGCCACAACGCAATGTACTAACACTACACGATCACGGCCGCCATGCATTGCGTTTTTTTCTAGACTTGTCCTCAACTCGTAAGCTTCATGTTAAACAAAAGAATTCATCCTTCCAAGTATTTAGGGCGAGATTCAAGTGAAACGCAATTCGAACGTTTTCCGAGTAGAACAGGGGAATCTTCGAAATATATCAATGTTTCTTATTCAAATGAAACAAAACAATCGTGTTTTGATAACGTGACAGCGCGATAGGTTTGTTCATTGGAAGCAATCTGGGGACTGAACTGGGAACTGAAAATCGTTCGATTCGAACTCGATACCGCGCGTTTCACTTGAATCTCGCCCTTAATTTTATTACTTTTACTCTTTTATTTCTTCGCATGCGGTTTCTAAAGCAAAATTTAAGGCTTTACTGCCGTGACCAGTATTCGAACCTGGGTTCTTGCGGCCACAACGCAATGTACTAACCACTATACGATCACGGCCGCCATGCATTGCGTTCTTTTCTAGACTTGTCCTCAACTCGTAAGCTTCATGTTAAACAAAAGAATTCATCCTTCCAAGTATTTAATTTTATTACGTTTACTCTTTTATTTCTTCGCATGCGGTTTCAAAAGCAAAATTTAAGGCTTTACTGCCGTGACCAGGATTCGAACCTGGGTTCTTGCGGCCACAACGCAATGTACTAACCACTATACGATCACGGCCGCCATGCATTGCGTTCTTTTCTAGACTTGTCCTCAACTCGTAAGCTTCATGTTAAACAAAAGAATTCATCCTTCCAAGTATTTAATTTTATTACGTTTACTCTTTTATTTCTTCGCATGCGGTTTCAAAAGCAAAATTTAAGGCTTTACTGCCGTGACCAGGATTCGAACCTGGGTTCTTGCGGCCACAACGCAATGTACTAACCACTATACGATCACGGCCGCCATGCATTGCGTTCTTTTCTAGACTTGTCCTCAACTCGTAAGCTTCATGTTAAACAAAAGAATTCATCCTTCCAAGTATTTAATTTTATTACGTTTACTCTTTTATTTCTTCGCATGCGGTTTCAAAAGCAAAATTTAAGGCTTTACTGCCGTGACCAGGATTCGAACCTGGGTTCTTGCGGCCACAACGCAATGTACTAACCACTATACGATCACGGCCGCCATGCATTGCGTTCTTTTCTAGACTTGTCCTCAACTCGTAAGCTTCATGTTAAACAAAAGAATTCATCCTTCCAAGTATTTAATTTTATTACGTTTACTCTTTTATTTCTTCGCATGCGGTTTCAAAAGCAAAATTTAAGGCTTTACTGCCGTGACCAGGATTCGAACCTGGGTTCTTGCGGCCACAACGCAATGTACTAACCACTATACGATCACGGCCGCCATGCATTGCGTTCTTTTCTAGACTTGTCCTCAAATCGTAAGCTTCATGTTAAACAAAAGAATTCATCCTTCCAAGTATTTAGGCGATTTTCAGTGAACGATTCGAACGTTTTCTGTCGCATGCGGTCTTCGAAAGATAAATGTTTGCTTATTCAGATGAACCAATACGAATCGTGTTCTTGCTCCTACAGCGCGATGTTTATTCATGTAGCAATCTGGCGCCTGAACTGGGACTGTGACTAGACGTTCGTCAACTCGTAAGCTTCATGTTTCACTTGAATTCATCGCCCTTAATTTTATTACTTTTACTCTTTTATTTCTTCGCATGCGGTTTCAAAAGCAAAATTTAAGGCTTTACTGCCGTGACCAGGATTCGAACCTGGGTTCTTGCGGCCACAACGCAATGTACTAACCACTATACGATCACGGCCGCCATGCATTGCGTTCTTTTCTAGACTTGTCCTCAACTCGTAAGCTTCATGTTAAACAAAAGAATTCATCCTTCCAAGTATTTAATTTTATTACGTTTACTCTTTTATTTCTTCGCATGCGGTTTCAAAAGCAAAATTTAAGGCTTTACTGCCGTGACCAGGATTCGAACCTGGGTTCTTGCGGCCACAACGCAATGTACTAACCACTATACGATCACGGCCGCCATGCATTGCGTTCTTTTCTAGACTTGTCCTCAACTCGTAAGCTTCATGTTAAACAAAAGAATTCATCCTTCCAAGTATTTAATTTTATTACGTTTACTCTTTTATTTCTTCGCATGCGGTTTCAAAAGCAAAATTTAAGGCTTTACTGCCGTGACCAGGATTCGAACCTGGGTTCTTGCGGCCACAACGCAATGTACTAACCACTATACGATCACGGCCGCCATGCATTGCGTTCTTTTCTAGACTTGTCCTCAACTCGTAAGCTTCATGTTAAACAAAAGAATTCATCCTTCCAAGTATTTAATTTTATTAACGTTTACTCTTTTATTTCTTCGCATGCGGTTTCAAAAGCAAAATTTAAGGCTTTACTGCCGTGACCAGGATTCGAACCTGGGTTCTTGCGGCCACAACGCAATGTACTAACCACTATACGATCACGGCCGCCATGCATTGCGTTCTTTTCTAGACTTGTCCTCAACTCGTAAGCTTCATGTTAAACAAAAGAATTCATCCTTCCAAGTATTTAATTTTATTACGTTTACTCTTTTATTTCTTCGCATGCGGTTTCAAAGCAAAATTTAAGGCTTTACTGCCGTGACCAGGATTCGAACCTGGGTTCTTGCGGCCACAACGCAATGTACTAACCACTATACGATCACGGCCGCCATGCATTGCGTTCTTTTCTAGACTTGTCCTCAACTCGTAAGCTTCATGTTAAACAAAAGAATTCATCCTTCCAAGTATTTAATTTTATAACGTTTACTCTTTTATTTCTTCGCATGCGGTTTCAAAAGCAAAATTTAAGGCTTTACTGCCGTGACCAGGATTCGAACCTGGGTTCTTGCGGCCACAACGCAATGTACTAACCACTATAC
This sequence comes from Cheiracanthium punctorium, assembly GCA_038373885.1. Classification (NCBI taxonomy): domain Eukaryota; kingdom Metazoa; phylum Arthropoda; class Arachnida; order Araneae; family Cheiracanthiidae; genus Cheiracanthium; species Cheiracanthium punctorium. The sequence continues at coordinate 14,055 of JAWZYV010016111.1, read as the reverse complement.
GATCACGGCCGCCATGCATTGCGTTCTTTTCTAGACTTGTCCTCAACTCGTAAGCTTCATGTTAAACAAAAGAATTCATCCTTCCAAGTATTTAATTTTATTACGTTTACTCTTTTATTTCTTTCCATGCGGTTTCAAAAGCAAAATTTAAGGCTTTACTGCCGTGACCAGGATTCGAACCTGGGTTCTTGCGGCCACAACGCAATGTACTAACCACTATACGATCACGGCCGCCATGCATTGCGTTCTTTTCTAGACTTGTCCTCAACTCGTAAGCTTCATGTTAAACAAAAGAATTCATCCTTCCAAGTATTTAATTTTATAACGTTTACTCTTTTATTTCTTCGCATGCGGTTTCAAAAGCAAAATTTAAGGCTTTACTGCCGTGACCAGGATTCGAACCTGGGTTCTTGCGGCCACAACGCAATGTACTAACCACTATACGATCACGGCCGCCATGCATTGCGTTCTTTTCTAGACTTGTCCTCAACTCGTAAGCTTCATGTTAAACAAAAGAATTCATCCTTCCAAGTATTTAATTTTATTACGTTTACTCTTTTATTTCTTCGCATGCGGTTTCAAAAGCAAAATTTAAGGCTTTACTGCCGTGACCAGGATTCGAACCTGGGTTCTTGCGGCCACAACGCAATGTACTAACCACTATACGATCACGGCCGCCATGCATTGCGTTCTTTTCTAGACTTGTCCTCAACTCGTAAGCTTCATGTTAAACAAAAGAATTCATCCTTCCAAGTATTTAATTTTATAACGTTTACTCTTTTATTTCTTCGCATGCGGTTTCAAAAGCAAAATTTAAGGCTTTACTGCCGTGACCAGGATTCGAACCTGGGTTCTTGCGGCCACAACGCAATGTACTAACCACTATACGATCACGGCCGCCATGCATTGCGTTCTTTTCTAGACTTGTCCTCAACTCGTAAGCTTCATGTTAAACAAAAGAATTCATCCTTCCAAGTATTTAATTTTATTACGTTTACTCTTTTATTTCTTCGCATGCGGTTTCAAAAGCAAAATTTAAGGCTTTACTGCCGTGACCAGGATTCGAACCTGGGTTCTTGCGGCCACAACGCAATGTACTAACCACTATACGATCACGGCCGCCATGCATTGCGTTCTTTTCTAGACTTGTCCTCAACTCGTAAGCTTCATGTTAAACAAAAGAATTCATCCTTCCAAGTATTTAATTTTATTACGTTTACTCTTTTATTTCTTCGCATGCGGTTTCAAAAGCAAAATTTAAGGCTTTACTGCCGTGACCAGGATTCGAACCTGGGTTCTTGCGGCCACAACGCAATGTACTAACCACTATACGACACGGCCGCCATGCATTGCGTTCTTTTCTAGACTTGTCCTCAAATCGTAAGCTTCATGTTAAACAAAAGAATTCATCCTTCCAAGTATTTAGGCGAGATTCAAGTGAAACGCAATTCGAACTTTTTCGAATCGAACAGGGTAAACTTCGAAATATATCAATGTTTCTTACTGCAGATGAAACAAGAACGAATCGTGTTTTGATCACGTGACAGCGCGATAGGTACTGATCATTGAAGCAATCTGGGCCGACATGAACTGGGTACTTGAATAGACGTTCGATCTCGAACTCGATAGCGCGCATGTTTCACTTGAATCTCGCCCTTTAATTTTATTACTTTTACTCTTTTATTTCTTCGCATGCGGTTTCAAAAGCAAAATTTAAGGCTTTACTGCCGTGACCAGGATTCGAACCTGGGTTCTTGCGGCCACAACGCAATGTACTAACCACTATACGATCACGGCCGCCATGCATTGCGTTCTTTTCTAGACTTGTCCTCAAATCGTAAGCTTCATGTTAAACAAAAGAATTCATCCTTCCAAGTATTTAATTTTATTACGTTTACTCTTTTATTTCTTCGCATGCGGTTTCAAAAGAAAAATTTAAGGCTTTACTGCCGTGACCAGGATTCGAACCTGGGTTCTTGCGGCCACAACGCAATGTACTAACCACTATACGATCACGGCCGCCATGCATTGCGTTCTTTTCTAGACTTGTCCTCAACTCGTAAGCTTCATGTTAAACAAAAGAATTCATCCTTCCAAGTATTTAATTTTATTACGTTTACTCTTTTATTTCTTCGCATGCGGTTTCAAAAGCAAAATTTAAGGCTTTACTGCCGTGACCAGGATTCGAACCTGGGTTCTTGCGGCCACAACGCAATGTACTAACCACTATACGATCACGGCCGCCATGCATTGCGTTCTTTTCTAGACTTGTCCTCAACTCGTAAGCTTCATGTTAAACAAAAGAATTCATCCTTCCAAGTATTTAATTTTATTACGTTTACTCTTTTATTTCTTCGCATGCGGTTTCAAAAGCAAAATTTAAGGCTTTACTGCCGTGACCAGGATTCGAACCTGGGTTCTTGCGGCCACAACGCAATGTACTAACCACTATACGATCACGGCCGCCATGCATTGCGTTCTTTTCTAGACTTGTCCTCAACTCGTAAGCTTCATGTTAAACAAAAGAATTCATCCTTCCAAGTATTTAATTTTATTACGTTTACTCTTTTATTTCTTCGCATGCGGTTTCAAAAGCAAAATTTAAGGCTTTACTGCCGTGACCAGGATTCGAACCTGGGTTCTTGCGGCCACAACGCAATGTACTAACCACTATACGATCACGGCCGCCATGCATTGCGTTCTTTTCTAGACTTGTCCTCAACTCGTAAGCTTCATGTTAAACAAAAGAATTCATCCTTCCAAGTATTTAATTTTATTACGTTTACTCTTTTATTTCTTCGCATGCGGTTTCAAAAGCAAAATTTAAGGCTTTACTGCCGTGACCAGGATTCGAACCTGGGTTCTTGCGGCCACAACGCAATGTACTAACCACTATACGATCACGGCCGCCATGCATTGCGTTCTTTTCTAGACTTGTCCTCAACTCGTAAGCTTCATGTTAAACAAAAGAATTCATCCTTCCAAGTATTTAATTTTATTACGTTTACTCTTTTATTTCTTCGAATGCGGTTTCAAAAGCAAAATTTAAGGCTTTACTGCCGTGACCAGGATTCGAACCTGGGTTCTTGCGGCCACAACGCAATGTACTAACCACTATACGATCACGGCCGCCATGCATTGCGTTCTTTTCTAGACTTGTCCTCAACTCGTAAGCTTCATGTTAAACAAAAGAATTCATCCTTCCAAGTATTTAATTTTATTACGTTTACTCTTTTATTTCTTCGCATGCGGTTTCAAAAGCAAAATTTAAGGCTTTACTGCCGTGACCAGGATTCGAACCTGGGTTCTTGCGGCAAAAACGCAATGTACTAACCACTATACGACACGGCCGCCATGCATTGCGTTCTTTTCTAGACTTGTCCTCAAATCGTAAGCTTCATGTTAAACAAAAGAATTCATCCTTCCAAGTATTTAGGGCGAGATTCAAGTGAAACGCAATTCGAACGTTTTCAGAGTCGAACAGGGGAAACTTCGAAATATATCAATGTTTCTTATTCAAATGAAACAAAACAATCGTGTTTTGATCACGTGACAGCGCGATAGGTTTGTTCATTGGAAGCAATCTGGGGACTGAACTGGGAACTGGGGACAGAAAAACGTTCGATTCGAACTCGATAGCGCGCGTTTCACTTGAATCTCGCCCTTAATTTTTTACTTTTACTCTTTTATTTCTTCGCATGCGGTTTCAAAAGCAAAATTTAAGGCTTTACTGCCGTGACCAGGATTCGAACCTGGGTTCTTGCGGCCACAACGCAATGTACTAACCACTATACGATCACGGCCGCCATGCATTGCGTTCTTTTCTAGACTTGTCCTCAAATCGTAAGCTTCATGTTAAACAAAAGAATTCATCCTTCCAAGTATTTAATTTTATAACGTTTACTCTTTTATTTCTTCGCATGCGGTTTCAAAAGCAAAATTTAAGGCTTTACTGCCGTGACCAGGATTCGAACCTGGGTTCTTGCGGCCACAACGCAATGTACTAACCACTATACGATCACGGCCGCCATGCATTGCGTTCTTTTCTAGACTTGTCCTCAACTCGTAAGCTTCATGTTAAACAAAAGAATTCATCCTTACAAGTATTTAATTTTATTACGTTTACTCTTTTATTTCTTCGCATGCGGTTTCAAAAGCAAAATTTAAGGCTTTACTGCCGTGACCAGGATTCGAACCTGGGTTCTTGCGGCCACAACGCAATGTACTAACCACTATACGATCACGGCCGCCATGCATTGCGTTCTTTTCTAGACTTGTCCTCAACTCGTAAGCTTCATGTTAAACAAAAGAATTCATCCTTCCAAGTATTTAATTTTATTACGTTTACTCTTTTATTTCTTCGCATGCGGTTTCAAAAGCAAAATTTAAGGCTTTACTGCCGTGACCAGGATTCGAACCTGGGTTCTTGCGGCCACAACGCAATGTACTAACCACTATACGATCACGGCCGCCATGCATTGCGTTCTTTTCTAGACTTGTCCTCAAATCGTAAGCTTCATGTTAAACAAAAGAATTCATCCTTCCAAGTATTTAGGCGAGATTCAAGTGAAACGCAATTCGAACGTTTTCAGAGTCGAACAGGGGAAACTTCGAAATATATCAATGTTTCTTATTCAAATGAAACAAAACAATCGTGTTTTGATCACGTGCACAGCGCGATAGTTTGTTCATTGGAAGCAATCTGGGGCCATGAACTGGGTACTGGGACAAAAACGTTCGATTCGAACTCGATAGCGCGCGTTTCACATGAATCTCGCCTATTAATTTTATTACTTTTACTCTTTTATTTCTTCGCATGCGGTTTCAAAAGCAAAATTTAAGGCTTTACTGCCGTGACCAGGATTCGAACCTGGGTTCTTGCGGCCACAACGCAATGTACTAACCACTATACGATCACGGCCGCCATGCATTGCGTTCTTTTCTAGACTTGTCCTCAACTCGTAAGCTTCATGTTAAACAAAAGAATTCATCCTTCCAAGTATTTAATTTTATTACGTTTACTCTTTTATTTCTTCGCATGCGGTTTCAAAAGAAAAATTTAAGGCTTTACTGCCGTGACCAGGATTCGAACCTGGGTTCTTGCGGCCACAACGCAATGTACTAACCACTATACGATCACGGCCGCCATGCATTGCGTTCTTTTCTAGACTTGTCCTCAACTCGTAAGCTTCATGTTAAACAAAAGAATTCATCCTTCCAAGTATTTAATTTTATTACGTTTACTCTTTTATTTCTTCGCATGCGGTTTCAAAAGCAAAATTTAAGGCTTTACTGCCGTGACCAGGATTCGAACCTGGGTTCTTGCGGCCACAACGCAATGTACTAACCACTATACGATCACGGCCGCCATGCATTGCGTTCTTTTCTAGACTTGTCCTCAACTCGTAAGCTTCATGTTAAACAAAAGAATTCATCCTTCCAACTATTTAATTTTATAACGTTTACTCTTTTATTTCTTCGCATGCGGTTTCAAAAGAAAAATTTAAGGCTTTACTGCCGTGACCAGGATTCGAACCTGGGTTCTTGCGGCCACAACGCAATGTACTAACCACTATACGATCACGGCCGCCATGCATTGCGTTCTTTTCTAGACTTGTCCTCAACTCGTAAGCTTCATGTTAAACAAAAGAATTCATCCTTCCAAGTATTTAATTTTATTACGTTTACTCTTTTATTTCTTCGCATGCGGTTTCAAAAGCAAAATTTAAGGCTTTACTGCCGTGACCAGGATTCGAACCTGGGTTCTTGCGGCCACAACGCAATGTACTAACCACTATACGATCACGGCCGCCATGCATTGCGTTCTTTTCTAGACTTGTCCTCAAATCGTAAGCTTCATGTTAAACAAAAGAATTCATCCTTCCAAGTATTTAGGCGAGATTCAAGTGAAACGCAATTCGAACGTTTTTCGAGTCGAACAGGGGAATCTTCGAAATATATCAATGTTTCTTATTCAGATGAAACAAAACAATCGTGTTTTGATCACGTGACAGCGCGATAGGTTTGATCATTGGAAGCAATCTGGGGACTGAACTGGGAACTGTACAGAACGTTCGATTCGAACTCGATAAGCGCGCGTTTCACATGAATCTCGCCCTTAATTTTATTACTTTTACTCTTTTATTTCTTCGCATGCGGTTTCAAAAGCAAAATTTAAGGCTTTACTGCCGTGACCAGGATTCGAACCTGGGTTCTTGCGGCCACAACGCAATGTACTAACCACTATACGATCACGGCCGCCATGCATTGCGTTCTTTTCTAGACTTGTCCTCAACTCGTAAGCTTCATGTTAAACAAAAGAATTCATCCTTCCAAGTATTTAATTTTATTACGTTTACTCTTTTATTTCTTCGCATGCGGTTTCAAAAGCAAAATTTAAGGCTTTACTGCCGTGACCAGGATTCGAACCTGGGTTCTTGCGGCCACAACGCAATGTACTAACCACTATACGATCACGGCCGCCATGCATTGCGTTCTTTTCTAGACTTGTCCTCAACTCGTAAGCTTCATGTTAAACAAAAGAATTCATCCTTCCAACTATTTAATTTTATTACGTTTACTCTTTTATTTCTTCGCATGCGGTTTCAAAAGAAAAATTTAAGGCTTTACTGCCGTGACCAGGATTCGAACCTGGGTTCTTGCGGCCACAACGCAATGTACTAACCACTATACGATCACGGCCGCCATGCATTGCGTTCTTTTCTAGACTTGTCCTCAACTCGTAAGCTTCATGTTAAACAAAAGAATTCATCCTTCCAAGTATTTAATTTTATTACGTTTACTCTTTTATTTCTTCGCATGCGGTTTCAAAAGCAAAATTTAAGGCTTTACTGCCGTGACCAGGATTCGAACCTGGGTTCTTGCGGCCACAACGCAATGTACTAACCACTATACGATCACGGCCGCCATGCATTGCGTTCTTTTCTAGACTTGTCCTCAACTCGTAAGCTTCATGTTAAACAAAAGAATTCATCCTTCCAAGTATTTAATTTTATTACGTTTACTCTTTTATTTCTTCGCATGCGGTTTCAAAAGCAAAATTTAAGGCTTTACTGCCGTGACCAGGATTCGAACCTGGGTTCTTGCGGCCACAACGCAATGTACTAACCACTATACGATCACGGCCGCCATGCATTGCGTTCTTTTCTAGACTTGTCCTCAACTCGTAAGCTTCATGTTAAACAAAAGAATTCATCCTTCCAAGTATTTAATTTTATAACGTTTACTCTTTTATTTCTTCGCATGCGGTTTCAAAAGAAAAATTTAAGGCTTTACTGCCGTGACCAGGATTCGAACCTGGGTTCTTGCGGCCACAACGCAATGTACTAACCACTATACGATCACGGCCGCCATGCATTGCGTTCTTTTCTAGACTTGTCCTCAACTCGTAAGCTTCATGTTAAACAAAAGAATTCATCCTTCCAAGTATTTAATTTTATTACGTTTACTCTTTTATTTCTTCGCATGCGGTTTCAAAAGCAAAATTTAAGGCTTTACTGCCGTGACCAGGATTCGAACCTGGGTTCTTGCGGCCACAACGCAATGTACTAACCACTATACGATCACGGCCGCCATGCATTGCGTTCTTTTCTAGACTTGTCCTCAACTCGTAAGCTTCATGTTAAACAAAAGAATTCATCCTTCCAAGTATTTAATTTTATTACGTTTACTCTTTTATTTCTTCGCATGCGGTTTCAAAAGCAAAATTTAAGGCTTTACTGCCGTGACCAGGATTCGAACCTGGGTTCTTGCGGCCACAACGCAATGTACTAACCACTATACGATCACGGCCGCCATGCATTGCGTTCTTTTCTAGACTTGTCCTCAACTCGTAAGCTTCATGTTAAACAAAAGAATTCATCCTTCCAAGTATTTAATTTTATAACGTTTACTCTTTTATTTCTTCGCATGCGGTTTCAAAAGCAAAATTTAAGGCTTTACTGCCGTGACCAGGATTCGAACCTGGGTTCTTGCGGCCACAACGCAATGTACTAACCACTATACGATCACGGCCGCCATGCATTGCGTTCTTTTCTAGACTTGTCCTCAACTCGTAAGCTTCATGTTAAACAAAAGAATTCATCCTTCCAAGTATTTAATTTTATTACGTTTACTCTTTTATTTCTTCGCATGCGGTTTCAAAAGCAAAATTTAAGGCTTTACTGCCGTGACCAGGATTCGAACCTGGGTTCTTGCGGCCACAACGCAATGTACTAACCACTATACGATCACGGCCGCCATGCATTGCGTTCTTTTCTAGACTTGTCCTCAACTCGTAAGCTTCATGTTAAACAAAAGAATTCATCCTTCCAAGTATTTAATTTTATTACGTTTACTCTTTTATTTCTTCGCATGCGGTTTCAAAAGCAAAATTTAAGGCTTTACTGCCGTGACCAGGATTCGAACCTGGGTTCTTGCGGCCACAACGCAATGTACTAACCACTATACGATCACGGCCGCCATGCATTGCGTTCTTTTCTAGACTTGTCCTCAAATCGTAAGCTTCATGTTAAACAAAAGAATTCATCCTTCCAAGTATTTAGGGCGAGATTCAAGTGAAACGCTATTCGATCGTTTTCGAGTCGAACGGGTAAATTCGAAATATATCAATGTTTCTTATTCACATGAAACAGAATACAATCTGGGTTTTGATCACGTGACAGCGCGATAGGTTTGTTCATTGAAGCAATCTGGGGACTGCACTGGAACTGGGGACTGTAAAGACGTTCGATTCGAACTCGATAGCGCGCGTTTCAACTTGAATCTCGCCCTTTAATTTTATAACTTTTACTCTTTTATTTCTTCGCATGCGGTTTCAAAAGCAAAATTTAAGGCTTTACTGCCGTGACCAGGATTCGAACCTGGGTTCTTGCGGCCACAACGCAATGTACTAACCACTATACGATCACGGCCGCCATGCATTGCGTTCTTTTCTAGACTTGTCCTCAACTCGTAAGCTTCATGTTAAACAAAAGAATTCATCCTTCCAAGTATTTAATTTTATTACGTTTACTCTTTTATTTCTTCGCATGCGGTTTCAAAAGAAAAATTTAAGGCTTTACTGCCGTGACCAGGATTCGAACCTGGGTTCTTGCGGCCACAACGCAATGTACTAACCACTATACGATCACGGCCGCCATGCATTGCGTTCTTTTCTAGACTTGTCCTCAACTCGTAAGCTTCATGTTAAACAAAAGAATTCATCCTTCCAAGTATTTAATTTTATTACGTTTACTCTTTTATTTCTTCGCATGCGGTTTCAAAAGAAAAATTTAAGGCTTTACTGCCGTGACCAGGATTCGAACCTGGGTTCTTGCGGCCACAACGCAATGTACTAACCACTATACGATCACGGCCGCCATGCATTGCGTTCTTTTCTAGACTTGTCCTCAACTCGTAAGCTTCATGTTAAACAAAAGAATTCATCCTTCCAACTATTTAATTTTATAACGTTTACTCTTTTATTTCTTCGCATGCGGTTTCAAAAGAAAAATTTAAGGCTTTACTGCCGTGACCAGGATTCGAACCTGGGTTCTTGCGGCCACAACGCAATGTACTAACCACTATACGATCACGGCCGCCATGCATTGCGTTCTTTTCTAGACTTGTCCTCAACTCGTAAGCTTCATGTTAAACAAAAGAATTCATCCTTCCAAGTATTTAATTTTATTACGTTTACTCTTTTATTTCTTCGCATGCGGTTTCAAAAGCAAAATTTAAGGCTTTACTGCCGTGACCAGGATTCGAACCTGGGTTCTTGCGGCCACAACGCAATGTACTAACCACTATACGATCACGGCCGCCATGCATTGCGTTCTTTTCTAGACTTGTCCTCAACTCGTAAGCTTCATGTTAAACAAAAGAATTCATCCTTCCAAGTATTTAATTTTATTACGTTTACTCTTTTATTTCTTCGCATGCGGTTTCAAAAGCAAAATTTAAGGCTTTACTGCCGTGACCAGGATTCGAACCTGGGTTCTTGCGGCCACAACGCAATGTACTAACCACTATACGATCACGGCCGCCATGCATTGCGTTCTTTTCTAGACTTGTCCTCAACTCGTAAGCTTCATGTTAAACAAAAGAATTCATCCTTCCAAGTATTTAATTTTATAACGTTTACTCTTTTATTTCTTCGCATGCGGTTTCAAAAGAAAAATTTAAGGCTTTACTGCCGTGACCAGGATTCGAACCTGGGTTCTTGCGGCCACAACGCAATGTACTAACCACTATACGATCACGGCCGCCATGCATTGCGTTCTTTTCTAGACTTGTCCTCAACTCGTAAGCTTCATGTTAAACAAAAGAATTCATCCTTCCAAGTATTTAATTTTATAACTTTTACTCTTTTATTTCTTCGCATGCGGTTTCAAAAGCAAAATTTAAGGCTTTACTGCCGTGACCAGGATTCGAACCTGGGTTCTTGCGGCCACAACGCAATGTACTAACCACTATACGATCACGGCCGCCATGCATTGCGTTCTTTTCTAGACTTGTCCTCAACTCGTAAGCTTCATGTTAAACAAAAGAATTCATCCTTCCAAGTATTTAATTTTATTACGTTTACTCTTTTATTTCTTCGCATGCGGTTTCAAAAGCAAAATTTAAGGCTTTACTGCCGTGACCAGGATTCGAACCTGGGTTCTTGCGGCCACAACGCAATGTACTAACCACTATACGATCACGGCCGCCATGCATTGCGTTCTTTTCTAGACTTGTCCTCAACTCGTAAGCTTCATGTTAAACAAAAGAATTCATCCTTCCAACTATTTAATTTTATTACGTTTACTCTTTTATTTCTTTGCATGCGGTTTCAAAAGCAAAATTTAAGGCTTTACTGCCGTGACCAGGATTCGAACCTGGGTTCTTGCGGCCACAACGCAATGTACTAACCACTATACGATCACGGCCGCCATGCATTGCGTTCTTTTCTAGACTTGTCCTCAACTCGTAAGCTTCATGTTAAACAAAAGAATTCATCCTTCCAAGTATTTAATTTTATTACGTTTACTCTTTTATTTCTTCGCATGCGGTTTCAAAAGCAAAATTTAAGGCTTTACTGCCGTGACCAGGATTCGAACCTGGGTTCTTGCGGCCACAACGCAATGTACTAACCACTATACGATCACGGCCGCCATGCATTGCGTTCTTTTCTAGACTTGTCCTCAACTCGTAAGCTTCATGTTAAACAAAAGAATTCATCCTTCCAAGTATTTAATTTTATAACGTTTACTCTTTTATTTCTTCGCATGCGGTTTCAAAAGCAAAATTTAAGGCTTTACTGCCGTGACCAGGATTCGAACCTGGGTTCTTGCGGCCACAACGCAATGTACTAACCACTATACGATCACGGCCGCCATGCATTGCGTTCTTTTCTAGACTTGTCCTCAACTCGTAAGCTTCATGTTAAAGAAAAGAATTCATCCTTCCAAGTATTTAATTTTATTACGTTTACTCTTTTATTTCTTCGCATGCGGTTTCAAAGAAAAATTTAAGGCTTTACTGCCGTGACCAGGATTCGAACCTGGGTTCTTGCGGCCACAACGCAATGTACTAACCACTATACGATCACGGCCGCCATGCATTGCGTTCTTTTCTAGACTTGTCCTCAACTCGTAAGCTTCATGTTAAACAAAAGAATTCATCCTTCCAAGTATTTAATTTTATAACGTTTACTCTTTTATTTCTTCGCATGCGGTTTCAAAAGCAAAATTTAAGGCTTTACTGCCGTGACCAGGATTCGAACCTGGGTTCTTGCGGCCACAACGCAATGTACTAACCACTATACGATCACGGCCGCCATGCATTGCGTTCTTTTCTAGACTTGTCCTCAACTCGTAAGCTTCATGTTAAACAAAAGAATTCATCCTTCCAAGTATTTAATTTTATTACGTTTACTCTTTTATTTCTTCGCATGCGGTTTCAAAAGCAAAATTTAAGGCTTTACTGCCGTGACCAGGATTCGAACCTGGGTTCTTGCGGCCACAACGCAATGTACTAACCACTATACGATCACGGCCGCCATGCATTGCGTTCTTTTCTAGACTTGTCCTCAACTCGTAAGCTTCATGTTAAACAAAAGAATTCATCCTTCCAAGTATTTAATTTTATTACGTTTACTCTTTTATTTCTTCGCATGCGGTTTCAAAAGCAAAATTTAAGGCTTTACTGCCGTGACCAGGATTCGAACCTGGGTTCTTGCGGCCACAACGCAATGTACTAACCACTATACGATCACGGCCGCCATGCATTGCGTTCTTTTCTAGACTTGTCCTCAACTCGTAAGCTTCATGTTAAACAAAAGAATTCATCCTTCCAAGTATTTAATTTTATTACCTTTTACTCTTTTATTTCTTCGCATGCGGTTTCAAAAGCAAAATTTAAGGCTTTACTGCCGTGACCAGGATTCGAACCTGGGTTCTTGCGGCCACAACGCAATGTACTAACCACTATACGATCACGGCCGCCATGCATTGCGTTCTTTTCTAGACGTGTCCTCAACTCGTAAGCTTCATGTTAAACAAAAGAATTCATCCTTCCAAGTATTTAATTTTATAACGTTTACTCTTTTATTTCTTCGCATGCGGTTTCAAAAGCAAAATTTAAGGCTTTACTGCCGTGACCAGGATTCGAACCTGGGTTCTTGCGGCCACAACGCAATGTACTAACCACTATACGATCACGGCCGCCATGCATTGCGTTCTTTTCTAGACTTGTCCTCAACTCGTAAGCTTCATGTTAAACAAAAGAATTCATCCTTCCAAGTATTTAATTTTATAACGTTTACTCTTTTATTTCTTCGCATGCGGTTTCAAAAGAAAAATTTAAGGCTTTACTGCCGTGACCAGGATTCGAACCTGGGTTCTTGCGGCCACAACGCAATGTACTAACCACTATACGATCACGGCCGCCATGCATTGCGTTCTTTTCTAGACTTGTCCTCAACTCGTAAGCTTCATGTTAAACAAAAGAATTCATCCTTCCAAGTATTTAATTTTATAACGTTTACTCTTTTATTTCTTCGCATGCGGTTTCAAAAGCAAAATTTAAGGCTTTACTGCCGTGACCAGGATTCGAACCTGGGTTCTTGCGGCCACAACGCAATGTACTAACCACTATACGATCACGGCCGCCATGCATTGCGTTCTTTTCTAGACTTGTCCTCAACTCGTAAGCTTCATGTTAAACAAAAGAATTCATCCTTCCAAGTATTTAATTTTATTACGTTTACTCTTTTATTTCTTCGCATGCGGTTTCAAAAGAAAAATTTAAGGCTTTACTGCCGTGACCAGGATTCGAACCTGGGTTCTTGCGGCCACAACGCAATGTACTAACCACTATACGATCACGGCCGCCATGCATTGCGTTCTTTTCTAGACTTGTCCTCAACTCGTAAGCTTCATGTTAAACAAAAGAATTCATCCTTCCAAGTATTTAATTTTATAACGTTTACTCTTTTATTTCTTCGCATGCGGTTTCAAAAGCAAAATTTAAGGCTTTACTGCCGTGACCAGGATTCGAACCTGGGTTCTTGCGGCCACAACGCAATGTACTAACCACTATACGATCACGGCCGCCATGCATTGCGTTCTTTTCTAGACTTGTCCTCAACTCGTAAGCTTCATGTTAAACAAAAGAATTCATCCTTCCAAGTATTTAATTTTATTACGTTTACTCTTTTATTTCTTCGCATGCGGTTTCAAAAGAAAAATTTAAGGCTTTACTGCCGTGACCAGGATTCGAACCTGGGTTCTTGCGGCCACAACGCAATGTACTAACCACTATACGATCACGGCCGCCATGCATTGCGTTCTTTTCTAGACTTGTCCTCAACTCGTAAGCTTCATGTTAAACAAAAGAATTCATCCTTCCAAGTATTTAATTTTATTACGTTTACTCTTTTATTTCTTCGCATGCGGTTTCAAAAGAAAAATTTAAGGCTTTACTGCCGTGACCAGGATTCGAACCTGGGTTCTTGCGGCCACAACGCAATGTACTAACCACTATACGATCACGCCGCCATGCATTGCGTTT
>JAWZYV010016110.1:0-45745 GCA_038373885.1 Cheiracanthium punctorium | reverse complement strand
GCTCTGTAGAAAAACTATAAGTCCTATACACACCAAAATCAATACCGGTCTTGCAACGGTGGTTTATAACATGTATACCCAATTTGAGCTCAATCGAATCTACCGTTTAAACGCTAGCGCACTTTCAAGAAATTCTCCCCATAGACCATAATGTAAAAGAAATCTTTGTCGTAGCTCTGTAGAAAAACTATAAGTCCTATACACAGCAAAATCAATACCGGTCTTTCGACGGTGGTTTATGACATATATATCCAGTTTGAGCTCAATCGAATGCTCCGTTCAGGAGCTATCGTGTTCACTCACATACACACAAACACACATACACACACACACACACACACACATACACACATACATACATACATCCCGTAAAAATAGCATAAATGGATTCAGAAGCCCTCAAAACGTGCAAAAGCACCAAAATCTCGAAGTCGAATTTTTTCATGATTACAATACTTTCCTTACATGGTACATGTGCGGAAAGTAATAAAGGGTAAAAAACAGAATAGATAGTGAAAAAATGTGGTGAATCAGCATCCTTCCCTCAAATTGGCCAATGAGTGTAATGAAGAATTTGTTTTAAAGATGGAACAGTGTATTGCACAATTCTTTAGAATATTCTTTCTTTTCGAAGACGAATCTAGTGTAATGTGTTAATAGATGCGCCTACACCAAGTTCATTTGCATTTGGGTGTATGACTGCTGAAAAATTCATTTCACTTGAAGGCTCTTTATTAACTAAAAGGTTCTGCATTTCATATAAAAGTGTACAGTAGGGCAAGTTTAGGGATGCTCCCAGAGTCATACTGGAGTACATATGTAGAAGAGTCGAGGGCTTTAACTTCCTTCTTTATGATGGCGGAACTTTTATTTCACAAAAAATGAAACATTGATGGTCCAAGACATGGAGTCAAGCCTCAACTTTCCCATGAGACAATACTTCGTGTTAAATCATTAAGGTGTTTGCTTCCATCTAAAGTTAGCAAGATCTGATAAACTTCCAAGAAACAAATTTTTACTTATATCAGAAATGTGAAACACATTGAAAACTGTTTACCATTGAAGCATTAAAACATTGAAACATAAGACAGCTGAAAACACAATGGGAGAAAATCAACTATTCACAATTAAAGCAATTTACTTATTTACACAATACATTCCGCAAAAACAGATTTAGCTCTTAAATTTTTATTAGCAACTGATGTTCTTTTTACAATATTTATTGAGTGTATTTCTACTCAGGAAAAAATGAAACTAAATAGTGATGAATCTTTTGGATAATAAGTACGACGGCGCTTTACGGAGCCCTTTTATAATACTGGAAAGAATATTGCAACTAATAATTATTTTACCAAATTAAAATTAGGCTGCATTTTAAGAAAAAAGCATTAGTCTTGTTTGAATATTCAATCATGCAAAGAGAGAAGTACCCAAATCTTTGAGACCTGACAAAAAGAGCCGTATTCATACAAGCATGTTATCATTTCCAAGCATGTTAACATCCTACGGATTCTACAAAAGAAAGTAAAACCAAAATATTATACTCTTCAGTACTTCACATCTAAAGATTTAAAGTTGAAGGCACAAGGAAAAAAAAAACGCCACAGAACCTTAAATTTTAGAGTCCAAGTAATAGCTATTAGATTAACTTATCAGTTGCCAAGAAAGCATACGTGCAACTAACAACTAAATTCGTTTCTCACTGATAGCCCGTAGAAGATTTTTTAACATATTTTCGACTTAGCTGCTATCAATGCTTGCGTCATTTACAAGAAAATTGCTGGCTTTAAGATCAGGTGCTGCGCTTACGTTTTGTAACCACGTGATGAACGAAGCAAATGTTTCCGCAAAGTTATGTCCAAATTTTGATATCGTTCTAGGCAGAAGTAATTCATGCTCTACCGCAAGCAGAAAATTTAAATGCCGAGACTAAACAATAATTGATCAATGAAGACTGAAAAATTATCTTCTATACTATTAAAATCTGTGCGCGTCTGTCTGTCTGTGTGTAGCATTATCTTCTCCGAAACCGCTGGGAGTTGAGTTTCGATTGAGGTGTCCACTTATTCGAAAAATTACGAGGAAGGTCTTCCGCTAATTTAAATTTCGAAATTCGAATTAGTTTAGGAGATTGATAAAAAACCCCGTCAAAAACACTAATTTTTGCTCTCCGCATCTCCGCGATTGTAACCCCTGTAGTGAAAATGTGAGAAATAAGCATCGAGGTTGCCATGTTTGGCGAATTTATTAAATGATTTATACTCTTGCATTAAAAATAAAGGAATAATACTTTTTTTCTGTTTCGTATATTTGCTAGGTTATTTTTTAATTAAAATATCGTCTGCGTGGGAAATCAGAGCAGGAATTCAATATTTTTTATACGCAAAAGAAAAAGGATTTGTAAATTTCAGAGACTAAAGTGTATAACCTTATAATTTGGCGAAAAAAAATGGCTTATATGGCGATTTTGAGAAAGTGGATTCTAGTGGTTTGCACAATTTTAGGCTTGGCGCAATTTACTGAGAGCGTAAAGAAATAGTATTTTTAAAAACAAGTGTAGGTTTTACTAGAATTTAGCCTGAAATTTTAATTTTCTGTTCAGAAATAATGCAGTTATTAAGGCGATTTTAAATGATTTTCATCAAGTTAAATAAATTGATTTAAGTTAGGGAAACCCCGCCAAATTTCAGAAAATTAAACTTTTTCATTTGTATTGCTAATTCTATGCCCCGATTGATATGAGTTGGTGTTACGAGCGTATGAATAGATAATAGTTTTCTAATCCCGCCGAACAAGGTGTAATAAAATAGGAAGTCTTTATAAATACGAATGCTGTTAGAGATGAATGAGAATATTTTTTTTAAACCCAGTTAGACTAGCTGGTAATGCCTTAAATTATTGCATTTATTGTCAAGTTTAATGTGTGATTCATTTTGGCTATTTGCCATCGACTGCCGACGTTAATTACGCCAAAATTGCAGTTCTAGCAAAGTAAACATAAATAAATCATTTCATATTCTATTTTTTAAAACTGCTACAGTTTCCGTAGCAACGGAATCCATTGTTGCCAATTGGATTCCGTTGTTGCCAAGTTGTTCAATTTAATAATTAAGTGAAACCACTCATTTCTACATCTCGTAAGACCCAAAAAAAGTGAAAACGCATTAAATATGAAACAAATAGAATTTTTAACATATTTGCGCATTAAAAATAATCGAAGTTTTTTCAGGCAATTCTGCATATTTGTCATTTTATTTCCTTCGCGTGTGACGTCATTTCACGTCATTGTCTTCTGTTTTGCTGTCAGATTATCCGGAGAAGCACATTACACGCTAACGTATGTGCTGCTTCGGCGTACTTAAGGAAGCAATTTGTCGGGTGCGTATTTGCCTAACCCCTCTGTGTGTCTAAATTGAAGCAATGAAACTTTGTAGGCGTTTTTTTTTAAACTAGAAAAAGGCAGATTAACGTCGTTAACGTGGAAGAAGCGATATGGAAAACTGTTTAATTGGTAGCCGTAATGCGAAATGATAATCGATTATTCACATGCGCAAAGCAACAAAATTTCAAAAGTATGAAAAGACAGGAATATGAAATGAAAATCCAAAATAAATCACCAGAGACTATAGGATAAGCATCGTGTACGAGAATGATATTGCAATCATGTACATAACAAAGGCTCTTGCAAGGAATGCAAAATATAATATGAAATTAATTGCTCTTTCTTCCCATGGCGTTTGTGGAATCTTTCCGAATAACAGGATCCAATGTCCTTTGAATATTTCATATAAATTACTTTTTTGTTAAAGTTCTATTTATTTTTTCACATATCTTCCAGTTACTCCAGTTACAAGACCTAGAGCTCTAGAAACGATTTTAGATTTTGTTTAATATTGAATTTGACACTATGCAATTAATCTATGTTAAAAATAAAATGTGAAATTAGTTATTTATTTAGTGTGAATTGGCAGTGAGATCAACGTTAGTTTTATGTAACAAGTGTGCTACTGTATTAAGGGTAATAAGCTTTTCCGCTTAAGTTACGTCACAAATTTTTTCATTTACGAAAGCGACAAGATCTTTACGGAAACAGGATGCATTTTTGGTTTCTGAACGTACAATGTGCATCGATTGTTTCGTATAGGTTTTTAAATTTGGGTAAAATTTAATAAAGTCATCTGCAACATAACTGTGCTAATGCATTGTCCACGCTTTACGAAATGCAAGATAAGATAAAAACACGACAGGTCAATCAAAGAAATATTCAGCCTTCAGCTGAAATTAGTTTCCCCTCCGCTAAAGAGGTTTTTTGACAGAACCTTTTAATTTGTATTGGCAGCCATGTACAGGATGTATTTGCATGTAAATCAAACGGGGAGAAACCAACCGTTCTTCCAGTTTTTCAGATTTGAGAGTTAAATATGCACACACGTACACCAAAAGTCGCCAAGCTTGGCGACTTTTGGCATAGTTCTTGAGGGAGGCACGTGACCGTGGTCGGACCATTACCTAACTTATGTGGTAGGACGGTATTGTGCTTGAAATGGATGAATGCCCCTAAAATTGCCATTGACCGTAATGTATTGGAAATCTTTTGAGTGTTCCTGTAGCAGAACTGTAAATGATAAAGACACTTTTTTAATGGAGAAATTCATTTTCTAACACTTTACAGCATATATCACTCCTGCGTCGTTTGAAATAGCCCAAAACCTCTAAAAAACGCTTTGATGAATGTCGGCCCATAGAGCTTAATGTATTTCGAATCTGTTAGGCCATTCTGTTGATAAACTATCCAGTCGAATGGAACCGAAACGGGAGGTGCACAAATAGATGTTACAACAATCCTAAATATAAAGTTTCAACATTCTACGCCTAATAGTTTTTGAGATATGCGAGTTTAATGAATTTCGGCCCATTGAGCGTAATGTATTTCGAATGTTTTGGGCGGTCCTGTAGATAAACTATCCAGTCGAATGGAACCAATAGGGGAGGTGCACAACTAGATGTTACAACTATCCAAAATATGAAGTTTCGACATTCTACGCCTAATAGTTTTTGCGTTAGGCGAGTTTAATGAATTTCGGCCCATAGAGCGTAATGTATTTCGAATCTTTTGGGCGGTCCTGTACATAAACTATACACTCGATTGCGACCAAAAGGGGAGGTGCACAACTAGATCATAGAACAATCCTAAATATCAAATCTCAACATTCTACGACCAATAGTTTTTGAGATATGCGAGTTACATACATACGTACGTACGTACGTACGAACATACGTACGTACGTACTGACGGCATGGAAAAACTGACCACAATAGACTCTTTGAAAGTTACTTTGAAATTTTTCAAGTATCCATTATTCCAATCATGTGTCGGATCTTGGTGTGTTTCAAATTTCCGTGAGATCTGTAAGATTTTATTTACTATCAATTATCATCCACGACTTTTTTTGTCTGCCCAAAACTATTACCCTCTTTAGCGGAGGGTAATAAAATAGTATTCAACATCATGCAATGTTATTCATATGGTATGTATGAATGCTATAAATTAAACCTAAAAAAAGAGAATTATATGATGTAGAAATAAGGTATTTTTCGAAAGAGAAACTATATATTTTTTGTTTTACGAATTGAAATGTTTGTCGATTCCTACTTTAGTACATTTCTTAGCAAAGTTGGCGAAAAATATTCAAATGTAGTGCAACTCTGTACATATTATTAATTCCATTCCACAATTGAGATGAGATGCCGATGTCACTAGCGTATGCATAGATATTTTTTTTTTAATTCCGCCAAACAGAGTATTGCGTATTGCCTTTAGTGTCAAGTTTAATTTGAATTTGCCATCGACTGGCGGTGTTAATTACGCCAATATGGCAGTTATAGCAAAGTAAACATGAATAACTCATTTCATGTTCTATTTTTAACATTGCTATAGTTTCCGTAGCAACGGAATCCATTGTTGCCACTTAAGTTGTTAAATTTTACAATTAAGTGAAACCATTGAAATCCATTGTTTCATGTAGGTTTTTTAATTTAGGTAAAATTTAATAAAGTCGTGTGTAACAAAACTGCCCTAATGCATTGTCCACGCTTTGAAAAATGCAAGATAAAATTATTGTCAACATCATGTAATGTTATTTATGTGGTATATACTTTACTATATATAAATGCTATAAAGTAAACCTCACAAAGAGAATTATATGATGTAGAAATCGGGCATTTTCTGAAAGAGAAAAGTTTTGTCTGCATACCATAAAGTTCTTTCTTTTTTGATCGCCAGTCACATTGACGTAGTTTTTGTGTCATGTTGCAATCGTCTAAAATTTGCACTCATGACGTAAACTTTTAGTCACGATTCAAGTATTTTTCACGTTTTGAGAATTCGAATTATATATGCTTAAGGAGAATATGCGGTTCCCGCCGTGCGGAGAACGGGTACGCAGCTAGTCTATACTATTAAAATCTGTGCGCGTCTGTCTGTCTGTCTGTCTGTCTGTGTGTAGCATCATCTCCTCCGAAACCGCTGGCAGTTGAGTTTCAATCGAGGTGTCCACTTATTCGACAAATTCCGAGGAAGGTCCTCCGCTAATTTAAATTTCAAAATTCGAATTAGTTTAGGAGATATTGATAAAAAACCCCGTCAAAAACACTAATTTTTGCTCTCCGCAACTACGCGATTGTAACCCCTGTAGTGAAAATGTGAGAAATAAGCATCGAGGTTGCCATGTTTGGCGAATTTATTAAATGATTTACACTCTTGCATTAAAAATAAAGGAATAATACATTTTTCTGTTTCGAATATTTGCTAGGTTATTTTTTAATTAAAATATCGTCTGCGTGGGAAATCAGAGCAGGAATTCAATATTTTTTATACGCAAAAGAAAAAGGATTTGTAAATTTCAGAGACTAAAGTGCATAACCTTATAATTTGGCGAAAAAAAAATGGCTTATATGGCGATTTGGGAAAGTGGATTCTAGTGGTTTGCACACAATTTTAGGCTTGGCGCAATTTACTGAGAGCGTAAAGAAATAGTATTTTTAAAAACAAGTGCAGGTTTTACTAGAATTTAGCCTGAAATTTTAATTTTCTGTTCAGAAATAATGCAGTTATTAAGGAGATTTTAAATGATTTTCATCAAGTTAAATAAATTGATTTAAGTTAGGGAAACCCCGCCAAATTTCAGAAAATTAAACTTTATCATTTGTATTGCTAATTCTATGCCCCGATTGATATGAGTTGGTGTTACGAGCGTATGAATAGATAATATTTTTTAATCCCGCCAAACAAGGTGTAATAAAATAGAAAGTCTTTATAAATACGAATGCTGTTTGAGATGAATGAGAATATTTTTAAAACCTAGTTAGACTAGCTGGTAATGCCTTTAAATTATTGCATTTATTGTGAAGTTTAATGTGTGATACATTTTGGCTATTTGCCATCGACTGCCGACGTTAATTACGCCAAAATGGCAGTTCTAGCAAAGTAAACATAAATAAATCATTTCATATTCTATTTTTAACACTGCTACAGTTTCCGTAGCAACGGAATCCATTGTTGCCACTTAAGTTGTTCAATTTAATAATTAAGTGAAACCACTCATATCTACATCTCTTAAGACCCAAAAAAGTGAAAACACATTAAATATGAAACAAATAGAATTTTAACATATTTCCTTCGCGTGTGACGTCATTTTCACGTCATTGTCTTCTGTTTTTGCTGTCAGATTATCCGGAGAAGCACAATACACGCTAACGTATGTGCTGCTTCGGCGGACATAAGGAAGCAATTTGTCCGGTGCGTATTTGCCTAACCCCTCTGTGTGTCTAAATTGAAGCATTGAAACTTTGTAGGCGTTTTTTTTTTAACTAGAAAAAGGCAGATTAACGTCGTTAACGTGAAAGAAGCGATATGGAAAACTATTTAATTGGTAGCCGTAATGCGAAATGATAATCGATTATTCACATGCGCAAAGCAACAAAATTTCAAAAGTATGAAAAGTCAGGAATATGAAATGAAAATCCAAAATAAATCACCAGAGACTATAGGATAAGCATCGTGTACGAGAATGATATTGCAATCATGTACATAACAAAGGCTCTTGCAAGGAATGCAAAATATAATATGAAATTAATTGCTCTTTCTTCCCATGGCGTTTGTGGAATCTTTCCGAATAACAGGATCCAATGTGCTTTGAATATTTCATATAAATTACTTTTTTGTTAAAGTTCTATTTATTTTTTCACATATCTTCCAGTTACTCCAGTTACAAGACCTAGAGCTCTAGAAACGATTTTAGATTTTGTTTAATATTGAATTTGACACTATGCAATTAATCTATGTTAAAAATAAAATGTGAAATTAGTTATTTATTTAGTGTGAATTGGCAGTGAGATCAACGTTAGTTTTATGTAACAAGTGTGCTACTGTATTAAGAGTTCAGTAAGAGTAATAAGCTTTTCCGCTTAAGTTACGTCACAAATTTTCTCATTTGCGAAAGCGACAAGATCTTCACGAAAACAGGATGCATTTTTGGTTTCTGAACGTACAATGTGCATCGATTGTTTCGTGTAGGTTTTTTAAATTTGAGTAAAATTTAATAAAGTCATCTGCAACATAACTGTGCTAATGCATTGTCCACGCTTTACGAAATGAAAGATAAGATAAAATAGTATTCAACATCATATAAAGTTATTCATATGGTTTGTATGAATGCTATAAATTAAACCTAAAAAAGAGAATTATGTATGTAGAAATAAGGCATTTTTCGAAAGAGAAACGTTTCGTCTGCATACCGTAAAGTTCTTACTTTTCTGATCGCCAGTGACAATGACGCAGTTTTTGTGTCATCATGTTGCAATCGTCTCAAATTTCTACTCATGGAGTCAGCTTTTCGTCAGAACTCCTGCAATTTTTCACTATTAGAGATTCTATCACTGGGTTTAATTCGACTTATATGTGTGTAAGGAAAATATTCGTCTCCTACCGTGCTGAGAACGGGTAAGCAGCTAGTCTATACTATTAAAATCTGTGCGCGTCTGTCTGTGTGTGTGTGTGTGTGTAGCATCATCATCTCCTAAACGGCTGGGAGTTGAGTTTCGAACGAGGTATCCACGAATTCGGAGAATTTCGAGAAAGAACCTCCGCTAATTTAAATTTCGGATTTCGAATTAATTTAGTAGATATTGATAAAAAACCCCGTCAAAAACGCTAATTTTTGCTCTCCGCAATTCCGTGATTGTAACCCCTGTAGTCAAAAAAGTGAGAAATAAGCATCGAGGTTGCCATGTTTGGCTATTTTATTAAATTATTTAGACTCCTGCAGTAAAAATAAAAGAATAATGATTTTTTTCTGTTTAGATTATTTACAAAGTTATTTTTTAATTAAAATATTGCGTTCATGTTAAATCAGAACTGGAATTCAATGTTTTTTATGTGTAACAGATTAAGGGATTGAGAGATTTCCGAGACTAATATGTATATTTTTTAGTTTGGCCGGTAAAAAGAATGGCTCATTTGGCGATTTTGAGAAAGTAGTAGGTTCTACCGATTTGTACAGTTTTGGGCTTGGCGCAAATTATCTGAGAGCGTAACGAAATAGTATTTTTAATAACAAGTATAAATTTTACGGCGCTATACTTCGATTTTTCATATAGAAATAATGCAGTTATTAAGGCGATTTTAACCGATCTATAGAATTTTAACGAAATTAAGTAAACTGATTTAAGTTAGAAGAATTCCGCCAAATTTCAGAAAATTGGAATTCTCGCATTTTGTACATGGTAGTTAACGGGGATTAAAACCCGTTATAGTTAATAATAAGGTGGATTCCTACTTTAGGACCCCCACTCTCGCCAACGTAAAAAATCGCCGCGTTTTGGCGAATCTTCCTGTCAATGGTCCGTGATCGCGCATGCGCACAAGTTTAACGCCTCCCAGAGAAACTGGATGTAATTAATGTGAACAATTCAGCATTAAACGCACCAAATACGGAGTTTGACGACAATTATTAAAAATTAATTAGTTGGCAAGTAAAATAAATGTAATGATGTACTTACATGTTCCAAATGACTTCATTTGACAAGAATTTATGAGCAGATTCTTTAAATTTATATGTATTTCCTTTATTAAAAGCGGATTCGTGAATTTTTACTTTATTTTAACCAGTGAAGTATGTTGAATCGCAACAATTTTAGGAAATGGAATCAGAATGTTAAAATAATTAACAAAAGAACTAATTCTGCAATGATTTTTAAAAATTTGCAAGGCAAATTTAAAACACCTCACCAAATTAAGAAACAGAATAGATAAATTCACCGAATCCGCTGTTTAGAAATAGTTATCAACTAATAAATTCGAAAAGAACTCAATTCTTTTAAGTTAAAATATTAACATTTAAAATTGTCCTAGCAACCAATTTTCAGATGCCAGAAATTTTTGCGTCCGTGATATTAAATTATATCATTAATGCATAAATAAAAATACATATGTATACTTTAATATTTAAAGTTACCCTAGCAACCAAATTTCCCGTATCAGATTTATTTGAGCTTGACGATGCTAATATAAATGAGTTGAAATCGTCTGCTCCTATTAATACGTACCAATATGAAAATAAAACAGGAATTTAGTATCCAGTGTTTGCGAAATTATACTTTACTGGGTAAAAGCCAATAGAAATTTTCTAAAACTCAGATCGAAAATGCGTAAAAGGATACTAAACCTTATCGTTGCCTACGTAATAATACATATTATGAGCATTTCGTAGGCAACGGCCTTATCAATGATCAAAACTCATGACTGATCACGTGCAAAATCAACTGGAATACCGGCTGATTACTGAGAGAAATTTACGAATAAACTCTTTGCCGTATGGCTGCAATATAAATACAAAAAATCATAATGGCAACTGTATATCAATATTTATCGTCGCGTTGGCGAGAGTGGGGGTCCTAAAGTAGGAATCAACCAATAATAATTTAAATAACTGCAACTTATCAATAATATGCCTGCATTAAATTTTGGCGATGGAACCATATAAATGATAGATAACTATTTCCCATTTTTATTGCTGTTAAATCAATGCTTCGAATGATTCTCTCAAAACAAAAAAATCTTGCAAAATGTTGGCATTTGGCGATCGAAGTACTGTGTAATAAATAATTGATTCTTATTTGTTAAAGCAGCGCTACGGAAGTTTCTTTTACTAGAAGCTGTTAGAAAGGCATAATTAATACTGTCTAATATATTTTTTGTTTTACGAATTGAAATGTTTGTTGATTCCTACTTTAGTATATTTCTTAGCAAAGTTGGCAAAAAATATTCAAATGTAGTGCAACTCTGTACATATTATTAATTCCATTCCACAATTGAGATGAGCCGATGTCACTAGCGTATGCATAGATATATATATATATTTTAATTCCGCCAAACAGGATATTGCGTATTGCCTTTAGTGTCAAGTTTAATTTTGTGGTTTGAGCTATTTGCCATCGACTGGCGGTGTTAATTTCGCCAATATGGCAGTTCTAGCAAAGTAAACATGAATAACTCATTTCATGTTCTATTTTTAACATCGCTATAGTTTCCGTAGCAACGGAATCCATTGTTGCCACTTAAGTTGTTAGATTTTACAATTAAGTGAAACCACTCATTTCTACAGCTTTTAAGAATCGAAAAAGTGAAAATGCATCAATTGTGAAACAAATAGAACTGTAACAGACTTGCACCTTAAAAATAATCGAAGTTTTTATGCAATTCTACATACCTTTAATTTTATTTCCTTCGAGTGTGGATGTCATATTTTACGTCATTTTTGCTGTTTTGGTGGCAGATTATCCGGAGCAGCACATACCCTCTAATGTATTTGCTCCTCCGGAAGCAAGAGCGTTATGTCCGGCGCGTATTTATGTAACCCCATTGTGTTAATAAAAATTTTCTGGTGTCACATTTTTTAGACCATTTTTTTACCGCGGAGATTCCGATCCTGAAGTATATTGATTAAGCAGGAGTCGCCAGAAATGTTTCATAGGAATGTTACGACTAATGAAACTCTTATATATGTACACGTGTGTGCGATAAGGGAGTGAAGAATATACATTTTGTATGGCAAAAAACTCCGCTTGGGGGGTTTGTAAAGAAGTTATTTGGTTGGGCTGATTTAAATTTAAAGACTGCGTTGTGATACATGATAATCCAGGTTCGAATACACTTATAGTTGCAATATAAAAAAGAGGCTTTAAATACTTGAAACTATTTTATTAAACATATACTATTGAAACATTATAATAACGGCGGTGGTGGCTCAGCGAAAATAAAAATACGTCCTATATGGACAGTGAAATTAAGGTGGAATGACTTAAAAATTACGCCAGCACAGAATTACATATTGGCGAGAACAATAACTTGGCCGAGATTAATAACGCCAATTCCAGAGCAACCCTAACAGTTAATCCAATAAAATTACAATGACGTAATCGCGAACAAATAATTTTACAGTCGTCGCAGGGGAACAACTAAATAACTTACGCCAGCAGGATGCCAAGAGGAAACTCAAAAAGGCCGTTGATTTTGCAAACGGACGTAATATATTCTATTTTTAGCACACCGGTCTGTAGAGACGCAGAACAAAAAGAATAGTGCATACAGGGAAAAGTAAATATACAGATTTAAAAGACGAAATGACAGGAAAATGAAAACAGAAGTGATTTAGAATTCTTGAATTTTGGATAGATTACATTAAAGAAAGCCAAAGTAAATGATTATTAAATTAGATATGTGATCTTCATCACATATATACTTCCCTCAACCAGGAAAAAAAATTTTGAAGAAAATTTTTTTTTATTAGTTACAATTAATGCATTTAAAAAATTTTAATTAAATGCTCTGTTTGGCTGGCATAAACAATTAAGAAAATCTTAAACATATTCAGACAAAATTATACAATTGCAAAATTACTGCTGACCACCACCTAATAAATGTTTAGAGAAGAAAAAAAAATTTCATGACACAATAAAAATAACTGCTAGCAATACAAAGTAAATGTCGACAAAATAAAAAGGGAGCATTTAGCTCACAATACAAAGGGGCATTTTAAGCTCATCCTTTCTTTCAAACAAGGGGCATTTTAGCATACCCTTTTTTTTAAATAAGGGGCATTTCAGCACACCCTTTTTTTAAAATAAGGGGCATTTCAGCACACCCTTTTCTCTATAATTGAGCATCTCAAGCTCATGTGCACATCAAAGATATACTGCTTAAACTTGCAGTGAGTACTCAAAATTATAATTATAAACCAGCGCTGTTGAATGGTTTGCATATATATATCAATAAGGCCTTCAAATATCAGAATTATGCATCAAAAATACTTCACTCAATTGACAAAATAAAACAATACATACAAATTATAATATGATACTAAAAAAATTTTGTTTGTTTGATGGTAATTTTTCATACAGTTCTGTACCATCAGAATTGTAATAATGTTGTAAATAGTACATGACATAACAGTATCTTGACATACATATCTGTATATCATAAGAACAATAAGCACATTCAATTGAAAAAATTACAAGGACATTGAATATCAATCTGTACAATACCATCAACGAACATCAATCTAAGTACAATTAAAAAAGGATCTCAGTAAAAGGTTTAAGTGTTATTGGACACTCACATATGTATTTATTTATTTTAAATTTTCAAGTTAGAGATAATACTAAATGAATCATTTAATTTTATTATTAATTATTATTTTATGACTGTGTAATTATTTACTTTAGAAGTCATCATTTAATAAGTGTTAAGTTTTAAGAACATTATTGAAGAAATGATATATTGACAGCACAGCATGAAATTCAAATACACAAGTGAAAACTGCTGGACCAGCCAGGCAGTACACAAAAGCAATTATACCTCCAAGCTTGTGGGTACCACACAAACAAGGAAACAAGCATTCAACACATGCACACAGCAATATATCCGTGAATGTCAAATAAACAAGTTATTAATTATGTGGAGGTAATAGAAAAAATTAAGTTATAAAAGAATGAAATTAGTTAACTTGCAAGTCTTGAAAATGTAGGTTTAAAGTTGGTAACAAGTACGTAAAATATTAGTTATAGCTTAAAAAGAAAATTGAAGGCAATTGTGGTCATACGGTAAAAATAACAAAATTAATGTTTTTTTTTTTGTTTGTTTGTACAAGAAAGGAATGTTGTTGTGTCACTTACAAACACACTAATATTTTCAAAAGTGACAAAATTGGGAAAGAATAGCACACAAAAGTACAAATAAAAATACACTAAAATGCAATTACTAAACTATGCAATATACTGATACTCTGAAATTATATACCATCAAATTTCACTTATTAAAGTCTTGAGTTAATCTGATCACTACATATATATTTTATTATGAGCTTAACTAAACAAACAATATTTCACAAAATAATCACTAAGATAAGAATAAACATAATTCAAATAATAAATTAACTATAAGCACTCTGAAAATGTAAATCAATGTAATTTTTTTTATAACTCAGTGAGTACTTGATACCTTAAAGTTATATTAATTTATAGTAAGGTACAGAAGAGATTTAAATATCTCATAGTATAGAAAAAAAATTTCAAAATAAAATGTTATGTTTGTGTATGTGAACACAAAAGAGTGACAAAACATATACAATGTATTTAAAATATTTTTGAAATGCACTACTGTACACCATAGTGAAAATGTGGGAGAAAAAATGTAACAAATATTCAAAAATTTTGTGTGTAGCAAAATGTGGAAGGACAAGCACAATGAACTCAATGAGCAGAACATCAGTGTTAACATGTTTGTGAGTGTGAACATATAAGACATAAACACAAGTGTGATGAAAAAAAAATCAAGTATGTGAAAACGTTCAGAGTCAGTAAGTGTAAGCAATGTAAATAAAAACAACAACATGAAAAAAAGAGTGTAATTGTGGACAAACACAGACTTCAAAGATCAGTGACTATTCAAGTAAATCTTATTTGAAGTACAAAAAACAATGTATGATATTGTGTATTTATGGAAAAGAAAAAAAATAAAAGGTAATCAAATGAATACCACTATACTCTTCCAAAGAATGCATGTATTAAACAGAGGCATATCAATGGCAGGAAAGAAAACAATAAAACAGTGTATCTAAAAAATGTAAAAAATATGTGAACAGTACAACTTATGGTAAACATGTAAAACTTGTATTAAAAAGGCCAGAAATAGAGTGAAACATAAAAATATAAATGTACTCTTAAAAAAAAGTGTTCAAAACAAATAATGTGTAAAAAAATCAGTCAACATGGTGACTGTAGATAATAGTATGTTCAAAGAAAGAAAATGTGTGAAAAATATGACAAAAATAGAAACAGTATATTGTGAGGTAAGAAAAAAAAAGCTGAAAGAATATGTATGTTGTGCCATGGACTTTAATATGCAAAAATGCAGTGTGTCAGTGTATGAAAAAAGTGTGTGCCTTGGAAAGGCCTTGCCATGGACTTAAGTAATGGAAGAGGGTGAAAAGATATGTTATTGAAGACTGTCATGATTATCACAGTATAAAGAGTAAAAAATAACGATGTATGTGTACCTCATAGAGGCTGAAAAATAAAAAATATAAAAATGTAAAATACAATGTGAGCAAAAGCGCAAACATAATTTAAAATCACAAGAATGAATATGTAAGCAAATAGAAAATTAAACACATAAAAAGGTCTGTACACAAAAGTAAGCATATAAAGCAATGAGTAATAATAATATTTATCGTAAGTAAACGAAACACAGTGCATAAAGAAGAAAAAATTAAGAAGTGTATTAAAATAATTAAATATGTGTGAATTGCAATCCAACAATTGTATTAAACAGTAAAATATTAATGTCATATATACTATATAAAAGGAGTAATTTAGAATTAAACTAATTTATAAACATGGTTGAAAAAGAGTAATAATTATTTTTATAACTCCTTAGAAGCAGTAAAATACTAAAGAAAAATATTACCATATAAAATATTTTGTTTGACACGTACGTCTAAAAAAACCTATTTAGCATGTGCTATTTGCACACAAAAAAATGGATGCTAAGACAATATGAACATGATTATTATTATACAAATATTAGAAGACTGCACTTATAAATGACTTACCAAATGTCCCAAGAATAAAACTTCAGTTATTCAGTAAATAACAATTTAGCAAAAAATTTCTCATTAGTCATACTTAAAATATAATGTCCATTACATTACCAGTTCAAACTGCATTACAAAGCATAGTATGAGGTGTCGGTGTATCACGAACGTGCACATTTAAAAAAAAAAAAAAATCGCCGAGCACTGGAGGAAAAAAAACAGTCTTCGCCAAGTTCAGAGAATGGCATACCTAGCAACGCACGAAAAAAATAACTACTGTAGACTGCAGACATCCGGAAACAAAGTCCCAAATTTGCGGTGATCGGACGGCTTTTCGCACAGTTCAGCATTAGTTGTAAGTTTCACGCGTAAAGCAAGGCAGGAAAATATAATATACTCCATAGACCGCGCTTCAGGAAGCCGACACAAAAGTCTCCAAATAGTCTTAGGAACGTGTAGAACTCAAAGCGGTATTACGGAGGTAAGCAGTATGTGCTTTGGTAGAACTCACCTACAATTCGTCGGAGGGTGTTGCGTAGTAAGATCATCGATAATCCCTATATGAATTGAGGAGACGATCGGAAACTCATCATTAATGCATAGCCAGTCCATCAAGGAGCTCCATGTTCCGTAAAAACGAAAGTTACAGCCGGTTGAAAATAACACTGTCAGGGCCGAAACGTTGACTGCGCTTTCAGCAGACCAGGGCTGGAATTGGAGAAGTGTCTTGATCGGGAAATTTGATTCCGCCATTTTGCTAAGCCACCACCAGAATAAATGCAACTTAAGTGCCTGGGTAGGCACCAATTTATGTAAAGAAGTTATTTGGTTGGGCTGATTTAAATTTAAAGACTGCGTTGTGATACATGATAATCCAGGTTCGAATACACTTATAGTTGCAATATAAAAAAGAGGCTTTAAATACTTGAAACTATTTTATTAAACATATACTATTGAAACATTATTATAACGGCGGTGGTGGCTCAGCGAAAATAAAAATACGTCCTATATGGACATGAAATTAAGGTGGAATGACTTAAAAATTACGCCAGCACAGAATTACATATTGGCGAGAACAATAACTTGGCCGAGATTAATAACGCCAATTCCAGAGCAACCCTAACAGTTAATCCAATAAAATTACAATGACGTAATCGCGAACAAATAATTTTAAAGTCGTCGCAGGGGAACAACTAAATAACTTACGCCAGCAGGATGCCAAGAGGAAACTCAAAAAGGCCGTTGAATTTGCAAACGGACGTAATATAATCTATTTTTAGCACACCGGTCTGTAGAGACGCAGAACAAAAAGAATAGTGCATACAGGGAAAAGTAAATATACAGATTTAAAAGACGAAATGACAGGAAAATAAAAACAGAAGTGATTTAGAATTCTTGAATTTTGGATAGATTACATTAAAGAAAGCCAAAGTAAATGATTATTAAATTAGATATGTAATCTTCATCACAGGGTTGTGACCCCCTATCCCCTCCTTGGCTACTCCACTGTACGCAAGCATAAGTTGTCACGTCATGAAAAACCGTCATAGATGGCAAACTCCGAAGTTGTTTTGAGGGTTATACAAAATTAAAATTTTTTCTTTTAGTAAATTTTACTTTTGATACAGTTCGGATATTTGGTTTTAATACATTTCGGCCACCAAGGTGAGATGAAATATTACTAAATACGGCAACCCAGAATTTTCTTAACTATTGAATTTGACACTATACAACTACAGTAGATTCCCTAACACGGTAGATACGTTCCGTGTTATAGGAATCCGTGTTGTACGGGTCCTGCTCTATATTCCACCTGGAGTGTGAACTGCGCGGTATAATCGCGACAAAACTTATTCGCGCTACAAAACTTATTCGCTATTGTAAAAATGCAATGATGTTTGGTGTTGCCATTCAAAAGGAATGTTAATTACAGGAGCTAAGGCGTCATAATATCAGAACATATGTCTCATTTCACCGTGCTGTACGAGTCTCTTTTAACGTGTTACACAAAAACGATCGTAATGTTTTCGTCGTGTTCTAAGAATTCGTGTTGTAGACCCATGTTATAAAGGGATCAACTGTAATCTGTAAAAAATGAAAAATGAAATTAGTCATTTAGGGCGAATTCACAGTGAGATAAACGTCAGTTTTATGTAACAAGTGTGATACTGCATTAAGAGTTCAATAAGGGTAATAAGCTTTTATTCAGAAGTTACATCACGAACTTTTTCATTTACAAAAGCGACATGATTTTCAACGGAGCAGGGTACATTTTTGGCTCTTAAACGTAAAGATGCACCCATTTTTTCTTGTAGGTTTTTTAATTTAGGTAAAATTTAATAAAGTCGTGTGTAACATAACTGCGCTAATGCATTGTCCACGCTTTGAAAAATGCAAGATAAAATTGTTGTCAACATCATGTAATGTTATTTATGTGGTATATACTATATACTAATGCTATAAATTAAACCTCATAAAGAGAATTATATGATCTAGAAATCAGGCATTTTTCGAAAGAGAAAAGTTTTGTCTGCATACCATAAAGTTCTTTCTTTTTAGATCGCCAGTCACATTGACGTAGTTTTTGTGTATGTTGCAATCGTCTAAAATTTACACTCATGACGTCAACTTTTAGTCACGATTCAAGTATTTTTTCACGTTTTGAGATTCCGCATTACTGGGTTTAATTCGAATTATATATTTGTAAGGAAAATATGCGTTTCCAACCGTACGGAGAACGGGTACGCAGCTAATCTATACTATTAAAATCTGTGCGCGTCTGTCTGTCTGTCTGTGTGTAGCATCATCTCCTCCTAAACGGCTGGGAGTTGAGTTTCGATCGAGGTGTCCACAGATTCGGAAAATTCCGAGGAAGGTCTTCCGCTAATTTAAATTTCGAAATTCGAATTATTTTAGAAGATATTGATAAAAAACCCGTCAAAAACGCTAATTTTTGATCTCCGTAATTCCGCAATTGTAACCCCTGCAGTCAAAAAAGTGAGAAATAACCATCGAGGTTGCCATGTTTGGCTATTTTATTAAATTATTTAGACTCCTTCAGTAAAAATAAAAAAATGATGATTTTTTTCTGTTTAGATTATTTACAAAGTTAGTTTTAATTAAAGTATTGCGTGCATGTGAAATCAGAGCAGGAATTCAATGTTTTTTGTGTGTAAAAGAATAAGGGATTGGGAGATTTCCGAGACTAATATGTATATTTTTTAGTTTGGAGGGGAAAAAATGGCTGATTTGGCGATTTTGAGAAAGTAGTAGGTTCTACCGATTTGCACAGTTTTAAGCTTGGCGCAATTTACTGAGAGCGTACCGAAATAGTATTTTTAAAAACAAGTGTAGGTTTTATTAGAGTTTAGCTTTAATTTTTTTAATTTAGCAGTTATTATTGCAGAAATAATGCAGTTATTAAGGCGAATTTAAACGATCTAACTTGAGAATTTTCACCAAATTAAGTAAATTGATTAAAGTGAGGGGAAATTCCGCCAAATTTAAGGTAATTGAAATTCTCGCATTTTGTACATCATAGTTAACGATGAATAAAATACATTGACACATAGTTAATAATTTAAAATACTGCTCCTTTTCAAGTAGATGCCTGTTGTACTTTGGCGATCAAACCATATGAGTGATAGATTACTATTTCCCATTTTGGTTGCCGTTATTTCAATGCTTCGAATGATTCCTTGAAAAAAATCTCGCAAAATGGTGTATGTTGGCACTTTGGCGATCGAATGTGTAAAAAATCATTGATTCTTATTCGTTAAAGCAGTGCTACGGAAATTTATTTTTCTGGTAACTGTTAGAATGGCATATAACTAATACTGTCTAATAAATTTTTTGCTTTACAAATTAAAATGTATGTTGATTCCTACTTTACCTTTCTTAGCAAAGCTGGCGATAAATATTCAAATATTGTGTAACGCTGTGTTTAATAGAGTGTGTTCTCGCGCTTGTGCTGCTAATTACATTCCACGATTGGAATGAGTCGATATTATGAGCGTATGCTTGGAATTTTTTTTTTTAATCCCATCAAACAAGGTGTAATAAAATCGGAATTCTTTTCTTTTTTCTTTGTATTTGGAGGTGAATAAGAATGGTTTTTCAGCCCGGTAAAAATTGTGGGTATTGTAAGGATTGAAAGTAAATTTTTGAATTTGTTGTTAAGTTTAATTTGTGATTCATTTTAGCTATTTACCATCAATTTGTGGCGTTAATTACGCCAATATGGCAGTTCTAGCAAAGTAAACATGAATAATTCATTTCATGTTCTATTTTAAAGATTGCTACAGTTTCCGTAGTAACGGAATCCATTGTTGCCACTTCAGTTGTTAAATATAACAATAAGTGAAATCATTAATATCTACATCTCTTAAAACTCGAAAAATGAAAAGGCATTAAATATGAAAAAAATAGAACATTAACATATCTGCGCTTCTTTAAAAATAATCGAAGTTTTCATGCAATCTATTATATAAATGTGAAAGTATGTTTGTTTGTTTGTTCGTCCGGGTTCTCTAACTTTTTACGATTTTTCGCAATTTTGAGGGTAGAAAGCTACTCAAATAACCGATTTCAGCACATTCGTGAGCATAGTTAACAAAGTTAGAGTTATTTATTTATTCCTTTCAATAATTCAAGTGAGACTGACGTCATTTTTATGTCACTATAAAAATGCATTAAAAATACTGGTTAATAAGTTTTGACAAAAAATTACACCACGAGCGAAATAATACAAACTTCCACCCAGATTATCAGATTTTGTAGAAAATAAAATAACGTGTTTTTCCTTTCTTTTTCTTCTTTCACTAATTCATGTTAGATATCGCAACTGAGAATGATGTCATTTTGACCTCATGAAAATGAGTTAGAAATCTAATTACACTAAAAGGTTTTGACGCAAAAATTACTATTATAAAAATTCAAAGTATTTTGTTTAATGCGCGTGCTACCGTTAGCGATTTTTGAGCTTTGTGATTTTTCAGAAACCATAATAACGAAAGGAATCTTGCATTTTTTTAAATCGTGGGAAATTCAAATGTCGGCAAGATGCAAAATACTAATTAACATAATTCATAGTATTCGCTATCGGTTTGACGACAGTCGTTGTATATATTCCCAAAAATCGTGCAAAATGTCGCCAAATTTTGACGACTTTTGGCGGTATATTATCTATATTAGATATACTCTTTTTTTGTTAAATTTTAGCAACTTAACAAGCTCTTGCAGAAAAGTTACATCATTAGCAATATGGATACGGAAAATATTTGAAAATACCGATTAGCTAGGAATAACCCCAATATCTCCCAAATTAACTTTAATAAAGTTCTGTTGCAAGCGAGAGTTTTTCAACGTCGTATGTTTCAATATTACTCCGTTTGAAAACTACTGCGCGAAATGACTAAATTCGACTACCCTGGTCAGAACGTGACGTCATAAATTAAAAGTTGTCTGAAATTCGTAAACTCTGCAACACAATTTAACGCCCTATTCGCAATTTGAGCGATTCCAAATAGTTCCTCGAGATTACACAGTTTGATGTTTTCACGAGTCTGAACCATGGTGGATTTAAATAATATTTAAATTGGTACAGCTTGGATGTTTTCCACCACTGCGAGATGAAATATTTTTGCTGTGCTAAATACGCCAACCAGACAAGAATTATGCTTAAAAATATATGGAGATCTGTTTTAATGGCAAAGCATAAATTTCACAGAATCACCAAAAAGTAGAAAGGCATCATTGGTTTAAAATAGCTAATCTGTTTCTTTAAATGGAGCATTAAAGACTGAGAAACGAAGATAGATAATATTAATATAAGTAATAGATAGTATTCTCATTTTTATCTTTGGTAGTAATGGTAGATTTGTTTGGATACACGCTTAAATCTATTGAGTAAAAATAATAATCAAACGGAGTATATTTTTACTCAATTTTTGACTTCAAACAGCCATTCTCCGATTGAGTAAAATTTGCTCAATTCATCGACAAAAATCAATGGAGCGAAAAATTCTCAATTTTTGAGCATTATACAACAGCTCCATTTAGGCTAAATAATAATCAAAAATGAGGAGTGTCTGTCCGTTTTTGATTCATATAACTGTACTCAATTATGATTATTATTTAAGCTATAGAATGAGCGTTT
Source organism: Cheiracanthium punctorium (assembly GCA_038373885.1). Taxonomy (NCBI): domain Eukaryota; kingdom Metazoa; phylum Arthropoda; class Arachnida; order Araneae; family Cheiracanthiidae; genus Cheiracanthium; species Cheiracanthium punctorium. The sequence goes on along the minus strand of JAWZYV010016110.1, from coordinate 23,437 downwards.
TTGCAAAATCAGCCCTTTTTTAATTAACATATCTGTACTCAATTAAGATTATTACTTTAAGCTAGAAAAAGGGTGTTTTATTAAAATTTGCTGTTTTTGATTAATATATTGAATGATTCGTTTTCTTCATTTTTTATTATCAGAGCTGTAATCTATGATTATAAGCCCGAGAAAATAAATTTTAAATCAAGGCAAATACATGACATATATCTTAATACACTATAAAAAAAGTATTTTTTTAATAAATAGAATATAATTTCACTATAGTCTCTCGTTATAAAACGAATTCACAGTACAGTCAGAATACAGAAATGCAATCATGGTTAAACCAGCTGTGAGATTTAATTAAAGCAGCAACCCAATTTATTGACATGAAAAAGGTAAAATACTACTTACTCACTTTGGGTGGAGATATCATAACTTCATTTGTTTTACAACAGCTTTTTATAATCCAATCGTAAGAAACTATGTCATTAAAGCGAAATCTTAACCTAAAGCATCTCCTCCATATCTAGGCTGAATTTATTTCACAACTCTGAATATGAAAAAGATGCATTTGGCATTCGGATATAACATAAAACTATCACCAGCGAATACACACACAACTATGCCCGCGTTTTTTACTATGAACCGTTATCCGTTAAGACTGATGGTCACGTGATAGTAATAGGATATGGGTCGTGGGGGAGAAGTCAGAATTCTCCAATAGACAAGATTTTTGCGGAAAATGAGTTAAATAGAATATAGCGGATGGGGAGTGCTGGGGCGAATTGAGGCATTCACAAATTATTGTCTTGAATGAGTATTTTTTGGCGTAAAAGAAGTTAAATCGGCCGATAAGAAATTTAATCAATAAATGAGTGTTAGTTTTAATCAATAGATTTAAGCGTGTAATATGGATTAAAGAACAGTATACCACGTTAATAACTATTTCGTGAGATTAAAAGTGTTATATTGATTATTTTTCAACGATCGTCTTATAACTAACTAAACCATAATCCTACATTGCGTAATATATTCCACGGTAGTTTCAACAAAAGAACTACTTGAATTTTTTGACATTTTGCTTTTGCAAAGATAGTTACGATTAGATTTTAGTAAAATATTCGTTTCCTACCGTGCGAAGAACGGGCACACAGCTAGTCTATACTATTAAAATCTGTGCGCGTCTGTCTGTAACATCATCTCCTCCAAAACGGCTGGGAGCTGAGTTTCGATCGAGATGTCCACGGACTCGGAAAATTCCGAGGAAGGTCTTCCGCCAATTTAAATTTAGAAATTCGAATTAGTTTAGGAGATATTGATTTAAAAAAAACCGCCAAAACGCTAATTTTTGCTCTCCGCAATTCCGCGATTGTAACCCCTGCAGTCAAAAATGTGAGAAATATGCATCGAGGTTGCCATGTTTGGCGAATTTATTAAATGATTTAGATTCTTGAATTAAAAATAAAAGAATAATCTTTTTTTCTGTTTAGAGTATTTGCTAAGTTATTTTTCAATTAAAATATCGTCTGCGTGGGAAATTAGAGCAGGAATACAATGTTTTTTATACATAAAAGAATAAGGGAAGGGGAGATTTCCGAGGCTAATATGTATATTTTTTAGTTTGGAGGAAAAAAATGGCTGATTTGGCGATTTTGAGAATGTAGTAGGTTCTACCGATTTGCACAGTTTTCAGCTTGGCGCAATTTACTGAGAGCGTACCTAAATAGTATTTTTAAAAACAAGTGTAAGTTTTATTAGAGTTTAGCTTTAATTTTTTTTAAATTTAGCAGTTATTATGCAGAAATAATGCAGTTATTAAGGCGAATTTTAAATGATCTAACTGAGAATTTTCACCAAATTAAGTAAATTGATTTAAGTGAGGGGAATTCCGCCAAATTTAAGGTAATTGAAATTCTCGCATTTTGTACATCATAGTTAACGATGAATAAAACACATTAACACATAGTTAATAATTTAAAATACTGCTCCTTTTCAAGTAGATGCCTGTTTTACTTTTGGCGATCAAACCATATGAGTGATAGATTACTATTTCCCATTTTGGTTGCGGTTATTTCAATGCTTCGAATGATTCCTTGAAAAAAATCTCGCAAAATAGTGTATGTTGGCACTTTGGCGATAGAATATGTAAAAAATCACTGATTCGTATTCGTTAAGGCAGTGCTATGGAAATTTCTTTTTTTGGTAACTGTTAGAATGGCATGTAACTAATACTGTCTAATAAATTTCAATCAGACAAGAATTATGCTTAAAAATGTATGGAGATCTGTTTTAATGGCAATGCATAAATTTCACAGAATTACCAAAAAGTAGAAAGGCATCATTGGTTTAAAATATCTAATCTGTTTCTTTAAATTGAGCATTAAAGACTGAGAAACGAAGATAGATAATATTAATATAAGTAATAGGTAGTATTCTCATTTTTATCTCTTGTAGTAATGGTAGATTTTTTTGGATAATATGGATTAAAGAACAGTATTCCACGTTAATAACTATTTCGTGAAATTAAAAGTGTTATATTCATTATTTTTCAACGATCGTCTTATAACTAACTAAACCATAATCCTACGTTGCGTAATATATTCCACGGTAGTTTCAACAAAAGGACTACTTGAACTTTTTGACATTTTGCTTTTGTATAGATAGTTACGATTACATTCTAGTAAAATATTCGTTTCCTACCGTTCGAAGAACGGGCACGTAGCTAGTTACTATAATTATTTCTCGTTCGTAAGGACTGATGAAGGAAAACCCGCTTATTGGAACACACACTTCCACGAAATATTATCCTAATAAGTGGACTATCCCATTATCCGGGATTTTAACTGACAAAATACTATGGCTTGGTACATAGAAAATTTACTACATTTAACATAGAAAATTTACTACATTAAGCAGGGTGTTCCTTTAACCGTTATTCCATCAAGCGGTTTCGATTGTATATGAATATCTGAAGACACAGAATATAAGACAAAACAGCATTTATTAAAGGCTTCTTAAAGATAAATATAACTATATTACTTATATCAACAAACTCTAATAAAACAACAAGTTTCAAAAAGGCTTTTTCTAAAAATGTTAGTTGCACTGCCGGGCATAAATAAAATATTAAATCTAATAGTTGCTGTATCTATTGAGTCAACCAAGGAAAAAAAATAAAACATTGATAAAGATTTGCAAGTTATAAAACAAAAATTGCAACACGTTAATTCCTGATTATATACGTTAGTGTCCCTATTTTACTGATAAAATAAAAGTTGTTGTAAATGAAGTTATTGTTATTATATTTGAGAGCTTATTTCTTAGAGTAAAAATTCAATGAATAAATACCAATTTTCTAATGCTCTTATTTAGTATCTGCATGTTATTTTCTAAATTATTGATAATAATGTGAAATTCTCTAAAAAACATCTTAATTAGATTTCGTTCGGATTCACAACTGGCTGTTATTTTTTATAGCTAATTTTGTTAGTTTTATGAAACAAATAATTATTGTTCAATATAAAACTAAAAGAAAATATTTCTGTAAGTTAATTAGATTTTGAAGCTAGCGCTTTCTTCCGTGAGTTATTTTTTAAGTTCAGCTAGAAACCCATTTTAAGAATATTAGCAAAGTATTTACGTCAAAGTAACAATATGTATACCTTGTTTCGAATGGAAAAGGATGAATCATAGTAAAAAAAACGTGTAGGTTTTACGACTTTACTTCCAGTCCTTATGTAGGTAAAGAAAGGAATATAAGCGGATGAACGTCAGAGAGATGTGTATTGCATAGTGGTTTAAATCATAGAGATATGATTGCAAGGAGACGGCATTAGCTATCTGATAGTGAAGCCGAAACTGCAACGAATTGCTTAGACCACATTGCAATATGACTGTGTTATTCTATGGTGACAGTTCCCATTATAAAGAGGTAATGTCGCCAAAGTTAGCACCAAGAATAATTACGTATTCGACATAATTGTAAAACTTTTAAGTGCAGAATGCTGAGATTTTATACTTAGAACTATTGTTACGTGCAATTGCGCATCTTTACTTTTTAATCCGTAAAATCATGCATCTTTCACTGTTATTCAAAAAGAAACCAACTAAATGTTCCGCCATACTTAGACCAACACACTTACTTTATTTCGTCCACTGCTGATGATAGCGAATGCCATCTCCTTGTATTCGTATCTCTATGGTTTAAATAAGATTTGTACGAGTAATGGACAGTTCAGTATGCTGTGGTGGTAATAAAAGCATATAAAGCTCTGACTAGTAAATTCATCGACACGTGTCACTAGTTTCCGCGCAAAAACTGACAAAACAGGGAACAGCACTGAACATTTGGACTTCTGTAAGAGAGATTTGATCGGGATCTGCGTCTCTTTTATGTCGCTGACTCTAAGAACAAGGGAACTCTAAGAACACTGGTTTAGATTTAAAATCTGGACGTTTATGAATGCTTAAAACTAAAGTTGCAATATCGCATTGGTTGACCGTAGAAGTGCTTTATTTAGGACAATTTTATTTTTTGTTATTTGAACAGTTAACATATTATATTTCATTTAATTTTAAAATGTTCATATAAATTGACCGATACACAAAAGGTAATTTTTGTAAACAATACCACTTTTCCTATTGCATAATGGTACATTCCAGTACATAGATAATTACCACTCGCAAACGCTATTCAAATCAAAGCAAATCAGTTTCTCCTACACTTGCTAACGTTAGTCAATTGTTTCAATTTCATTGAAATATTTTTAAATAACATATTCTTTTTTTACACTTCAGGCTAGTTTCTAAAAAAATATTACAGTACAAATTTCAGCAAGAAGCGCATACACTCGTGCAACTGCTCATACACTCGTGCGTTTAAATAAAAACTGCAAAAATTGTATAATATCACAAAATAAATGAAAAAAAAGTACTGCATATGTGGAAAAATATTGAAATAAAACAATTTTATTCTTGTTTTACTTGGGTTCCGTTTTTACAAAACGAGACTTCAGTCATTCGAAATTAGCTGACATTTATATCTTCCTCACTGTGATATCTAGAGATGTTTATAAGCGGAAGATTATTTGGAAATGGAGCTTGTAAGAAAAACATTGAATAACGGATGGTGACTAATAAGCAAAAATCAAGGAAAGATTTCTTCTCTCGGAAACAGTACTAGCTTTCCTCACTTCTATTTACGCACAATTTGTTAGGCAGGCTGTTTTATTAAGAAACGTAACAAATATCATATTATTATTTACACTTAACACTAAAATAACTTATTGTTCACATACAAGAAAGTTGTTTATTACTTATATTTCCAAAGAATAATACTGAAAACATTTAAACTAAATTAACGAAGTATGTGTTCAAATAAAACTGGAGTAGAAATAATACGTTACTTAAACCAGAATGGATGCAAATCTGTGAACTGCTGCTACATTTATACGTTTACGCTCTACAAATTGGACGCATTTGTTAAATATCACATGAAGTCAATTTATATTTAATCTATAAACAAGAAAATAATGGTACCAATTTTATTCAAGTAATATGAAGTCAACAATATTTTAAAGTAGCTGACACACGCATAAACAAAGTGATATTATATTTCATAAAATAAAATTTCTTTAGTAGAGTTTATTTTCCAAATTAAAGGAAGAATACATAGTATTGTTGGAAAAAAAAATTGTTTTTGTTTGCTATCATGCTCTAAATCCGTGGAATAGCTGTCTCTTCAGGTGAAACTTATATGCAAAAAATTCACTACGGTTAATTAACATCTATTGCTTCTCAAATGGTTCAAATTCCCAAAACATGACTTAATTCGGGCATTATTTTTAATTAAATTGTTCAGAATAATTATGTAATAGTGAGAAAATTTAATAGAATTAGTATATGAGAAAATAAATTTAATATTATCTCAATAATATCTAAAAATATTATTGTGAGCAGTATATATCTTCAGCCTCCGCAATGGTGTCCAAATTTCAGCAATCAGTATTTACAGTTATTTTAGAAGTATACTTTTTGCAAACATGTTACTTTTTAAGGATTCTCTCATATTTTCTTTCCATATGGAAGCCGAAGCTATGTGCTGATCTGTATATGCATATTAACATTAATACGGGATGGCTCGAAAATTCGCGGACAAACTAAGAGGGGAGGAAAAAAACATCGTTAGGAAGAATAATTTTACAGGAAAGCACGTTTGGAAACGTCACCCTCACGTGATAAAAAGACACAAAGCCACAATAAGGCCACGACACAGAATAAAGTGTGAACGGATTTACTACACAACAAAAAAGTACACCGTATGACTTATTAGCATCACAAGAGGTGGTCGAAATTGCGCCCATTCGTGTGGATGCAGGAAAGGTACCTACGCGACAAGGAATGGCGAACCTCCTCAAAGATTCTCTCCATTTCGTTGATCGTAGCAGCAGCTACAGAGATTCGAGCTACAAGGTCTGTTTCAGAATTTGCGGGAGCGTCGAACACAATGCTTTTCATGGCACCTAGAGAAAATTGTCAAGAGGGATAAATCTGGTGATCTGGGAGGCCAAGCGACGGGTCCGCAGTGCCCAATCAAATCGCTTCTAAATGTTCGACCAAATGGTTACATACGCACCTTGATAAATAGGTCCAATTTCTTAATCTATATAAATTAAACAAACTGTAAAATATTAGTTAGTTTGTCTGTGTCTCGCGTAGCTCGTAGACGGTTGATCCTAGATCAACCAAATTTTGTATGGAAATTCTTCATCACGGGTCCCGACATAGCTCGAGGCGATTTTTTCGAAATTCGAATTATTTTTAGGAGATATCGATAAAAAACGCGTCGTAAAAGGCTAATTTTCGACCACCGCCATTTCGAAATTGTAACCCCGCAGTGGAAAAAGTGAGAATTAAGCATCTAGGTTGCCATATTTGGCAAGTTTATTAAATGATTCAGACTCGAAGTAAAACTAAAAGAATAACGATTTTTTTAGATTATTTGAAAGGTTATTTTTTAATTAAAATATCGTGTGCATGTGAAATCAGAGCAGGAATGAAATGTTTTATACTAAAAAGAAAACTAGGATTTGGAAATTTTCCGAGACTAAAATGTGCAACTTTTTAATTTGGCGAAAAATAAAATGGTTGAAATGCGATTTTGAGAAGTTGTGATTCCAGCGCTTGGCGCAATATATCGTCCTTTTATCGTCTGCCACATGGATTATGAATACACCTGAATAAGTTTTTGTAACTTTCAGTCAGTTTGAATTGTGCATTTTTCTGCTCAGCTTTTTGACATATATTTCAAATGTATTACATCCAGATAAAGGATGTTAGAAATATCAATTTTAATTGTGCTTAATCACACTCAAAAATAATGATATACTTTCCAACTTAATGGAATAATGAAAGAAAATAGTGAAGACCCATGGATTATAATACGCTTTTAATATATAGCACTTGAGTGCGTATTTAAAATCTGAAAGTGTTTCAGATTTTCTAACTTATTTTTCCTTTCCGTTTTTTGATAAAGGCCAATATATCCAGAAGCTCTTCAGAATTAATGTAGGACGAAAATAATTTGTACCTTTTGTAGATTTTTATCATTTAACCATCTTAATTTTGTAACCACGGGCAGCCCGACACGGTAAGCATCGCATCTGGGCGCCGGCTTCGAAGGGGCATCATTTCGAACTCAAAAACTAAGTAGAGCATAAAAGAGGGCGTATTTTTTATAGGTTAGCAGGGGCGCCACTTACACTGGGGCCGCTCCTGTTGGTAACCATCTTAATTTTAAATTCCATTCAGAATCTGAGAGATTTCGCTGCCAAGGAAGCCGGTGAGGAACAAGATTATCTCCGAACAAGATTTATGAAGATTGCAACCAACTGGTCGTCGGAGGCGGCTAGTGTAAAATAAAAATGTTTGAAAGTTGTAGTAGATAATTTCCCGAAAAAAGGAATAAGCTGGCAGCTATGATAATGAGGAAGTGAGATGTGCCGACCTTCAGAGCTCGCGTACAGCGTCACCTACCGATTTCCGCCTATGCTTTCGAATGTAATTATGGCTACTAACGATGTTGTCTTTCTTGCTAGGGATGGACGCGAGACTGAAAATTGGCGTCTCGCGTCTCGTAAAATATCCTAAAAGCTCTGTCTCGTCTCGCAAAATCCCTATATCGTAATGTTAAAAATGTCTGTCTCATCTCGCAAAATCCCTATATCGTAATGTTTAAAATGTCTGTCTGGTCTCGCTAAAAAGCTACAAATCTCTGTCTCGTCTCGCGTCCATCCCTATTCCTTGCTTCCAAGTTTATGCACGAAGTTCCGGTACACCATGTATATTTGTTTTTTAATGGCGTTTATTGGCCATTTATAGGCATTGGTCACTATTAAGGCCGTAAATGCTGATCTCTTTATTAGGTAGACACCTAATAGGTAGGACAGTGTTGCGCATTGACCCATCTAATTAGGTGCCTCCCTTATAACATATTTCTAACGTGACAGGAAATCAGGGTTTGTGCGGGTATTTAATTTGCCAAAATTCCGAACGTTTGAAAAACTGTCCTAAAGTGTTCTACTTTTTAAGATATTCGTGAGAACTTCTTTCCGTATTTTATAAAAGAAAACATATCCACTTTTGAAATATCAGACCATTTTAAAAGAATATTTCGAAATTTTAGCAAATGTAAAATCCATACAAACCCTTAAATGGACATTTAAAAGCCCCAGTAATGTTTCTATATTTAGATGGACGTATTTAAAGGAAAAGCTTATCTTGAACTGGTCCCAGTGGATGTTCTGAATTTACACAGAAGATATCACTATGGAAGCCGTATTGTGTCACCGGAACAATCAATTAACTTATTATTATGGAGACCAAATGTTCTCAATTTTTGAGGACGCTTTCACTATTGAAAATCAAATATTTAGATACTAAACGCACTGTGACTGTTAAATGTTATTGCAATGAAAACATAGACTATGTCAGGATACTGTATTGCAGTAATTCTGCTTTTATTTGACTCTTAAAAATTAACCAGCTGCATCAAAATGGCGGAATTTGGTCATCCTACTTATTATGGAAAAAATACAGCCAAATTATGGTCATTTCACAATTCTATCTGTGAAGAATATGTAAAATTATGTTCATACATTTTCATTTCTTCAAAAACCCATTATTCCATAATTAAAGTTTACGGGATGTTTGTATGGTTAATTTGTATGGTATTATAATTATTTTAAGCTGAATATTTTTCAAGATTTCATTCTAAAATAATTTACACCTTATGGCAGGGATGCAGAAGCGCTAATGACGGCCAATAAACCAGACCAGTTCCAGTTTTTAAACCAATAACTGGAGAGAGAGCTTAATAATAAAACTGGTATCGGTCAATAAACTGGTTTATTAACTGTCATTAGAGAGTCTGCATCCCAGCCTATGACGGTTAATTGTGCCTGATCCCTTTATATTATGATTATGGCCTCATATATATGTGTATAGACCCCCTCAAAAAATATTCGAGTTCAAGTCAAATTTCCTCTATCGTTTTCATAGATAAGTTACCGTAAAATGCTGCAAAAACACCCCCCCCCCCTCTGCTTTTCCGATGCATTTCATTTGCTCTTAAAATACCGAGCAAACGCCCTCTTCACGTGGATTCATACAAGTCTCCGGCTAGCATGAATCCATCTTAAGAGGGACTTGCAGCGGCTAAGCGTGCAGTCGGGGCTTCGATTCTGACTCATACCTTCTTTGTAAAAATTGCCTTTCTCAGTATTAGTAAAAATTTTCATTGCGATAAAATCAGGTAGGTAGAGACCAGGAGAGAAACGTCCATACTGTTACGAATTTTCGGGGCAACCCGCTGCTCTCGGGCTTAAAATAGTTTAAAATTCGTATTCTACGTTTCAAATAGATAAATTTTGCTTTTTGTTGCATCAAAATCGGCCAATTAGAACCGGAGATACGGAGGTTTCGCTTTCCCATATGTTTTTCTATGGGGCTTCTAGAAATCTCGAGAAATATTAGTCCTAAGGCTTCGATCTCTTCACATTTGGGGACTTATTTTTGGCGCCAAATTTGGCTATATTTCGCCAAAAGTCGCCATGCTTGGCGACTTTTTGGTCATTTGGCGAGATTTTTCCAGTGGGGCCCGGAAGTTGTTTTTCCTGCATTAAAAACGCATAATAACCTATCATTTCTCTTCTATGACGTAATCAGAAGTCCCGCTTTATCTGGAATCTTCGAGATATATACTTTTCTAGAAACTGCTCGCAGCTTCTGCCTCCTCTATAAATTCCTCAGCGCGCTGCTCCGAGACTTCAGTGTTGATCAAGCTTTGAGAGAGTGAATACGCTTGCTTTGTGAAGGAAGCTGTGTTTCGCGCTATTTGTGAAGCTTTGAATTTAAGTGCTGTGTGTAAATTCTTCATCGCTGAGTCTTGAGAGACTGTTAGTGTTATTTCTCGTATATTTTTTCTTAATTCTTGCCAGTGAAATTGTTCTATTTTGTGTGAGAAATTACAGCATTTGTGAGAGCTTCTGATCTAAGCGAACTGTTAAAAGCACATTACTGCTAGATTGTGCTTGTGAATTGTGTACAGCTGATTGTTCTACGAAGTTCTAGAAGCAATAAAGTTTGTGTTCCATCCTGACAAGTGACTTTTTACTTGAACTTTTTACACCAACTGGACTTTAGAACGACGAACCCCAGGAGTAGCAGAGTAATTCCGCAATATTTGGTGTCAGAATCGGGATTCTAAAGAAAGACTTTAATTCTCCAGTGCCTGGTTTTGACTAGACGAAAAATGGAAGAACAACTTGAAAAACTCATGGAGATGATGATGGAGATGAAGTCCGGACAAGTCGAGATGAAGTCCGGACAAGACGAGATGAAGTCCGGACAAGACAAGATGAAAGCCGGACTAGCTGATTTAGAAAAGAAAATTGAAGCCAGACAAGCTGATTTGCAAAAGAAAATTGAAGCCGGACAAGACGAAATGAAAGCTTCACACGATGAGGTGTAAACCGGATTAGAAGAAATGAAAGTCGGACAAGATGAGATAAAAGATGTACAAGGCGAGATGAAATCCGGATTGGACGAGTTAAAGACAGCACACAATGAAGTGAAAGGCGGATTGGAGGAGTTAAGAGCCGCACACGACGATGTGAAGACCGGACTGGAAGAATTAAGAGCCTCACACGACGAGATGAAATCCGGACTGGAGGAAAAAATATAGACAAATCAAGAAAATATGGAGAAGAGAATGTCGATACTAGAAGAAAGCGAAGCAAGAAACATGAAAGAATTACGTGAAGAATTTAATAATAAAATCGAGGACAAATTGGATTGGAAAGAAAATATAGTTTCGAAAATACGGGAAGAATGTGAAGCTAAAATGGAAGAAAAATTGGACTCTCTCGTCAAGCTGGGAAAGTTACCGGAAAACATCAGACTGTCGTCACGCCGCCCAGCAGTGAAACTTACCACTTATGACAGAAGACTCCCCGGGAAGCCTACAAAACCCAATTTTTAATCGTCGCCAAAGCCAATGGTTGGAGCGAGTCCGAGAAAGCGGACCAACTGGCCGCTTCCCTTAACGGAGATGCAATTAACGAATTGCAAACTATTAGAGCGACGAAGATATGAGATTTCGACGCCCTCGCAAGTGCCTTGGAGATGAAATTCGGAGAGAAGTGCCAGAAAGAATATAGTAGAATACAACTTAAGTCAAGGATGCAAAGACCTGGCGAGACCCTCCAAGAGCTGGCTTCCGACATACATAGGCTGTGTCACCTAGCCTATGGCAGTTATCCTGATAACGTTAGAGATTAAGTTGCAGTGCAACATTTTATTGAAGGCCTCTTGGACTCTGAAATTCAGAAATCATTGATCTTGGCGGATTATAAAGATCTCAGGTCCGCTGTCGTATTCGCCATGAAGCTAGAGGCAGCTCAGCTGGCCGTAAGAAAAGAGCGGCCTAATGTTAGAGCTGTGTCATTCCAGGAGCCTACGGATGGAGAAATGGAGAGACTAGAGAATAAATTAAAGACTCTGGAATATCTGGTGGAACGACAAGAACAGTCAGAGCCAAGAAAAGTGAAATGTTGGAGGTGCAGCAGCGAGGGGCATTTACAAAAATACTGTGACGCACAAAAGAACTCTCGTCGTAAAGATCGAAGTTATCGATGCACCAGAGAATCCCATGAAAGAAGACAGAAAAGAGACGACTTTCAGGAACGGAGGCTGAGGGATATTCAAAAGCTTCGTTTGAAAGTCTTGCAGATTTCATCAGTGATTGGTGGCAGTGATTTTGTACTCGGATACGTTAATGGTTCCCCATGTCACATGGTGATTGATACTGGAGCGAATGTAACCATCATAAGGACAGATCTGGCCAAGAAATTAAACTTGAAGATTATCTGGACTCCGCCCTCGCTTACCCTCCAGACTGTGACAGGTGACAAGATCGAAGTGGGCGGAAAAGCGCAAGTAGAAATCACGTTTGGAAATGCCAGATACGACCATGTGGTATATGTCGCCAATATTACAGACTCTTTTATTCTCGGAGTCGACTTTTTAAAATCGCATAAATTTAACTTGGACTTTAAGAATAATGAGCTTCGTTCAGACTCAGAAGAAATAGCTGAGTTCGATATTAGAAATAAACCTGTTTTGCCTGTTCAGCAAATAATAGCCCAGACTGATATCACTCTACCTCCCAGAACTGAATCAATAATTTCTGGAACAGTAAAAGAAAGCAATAAATTCCGTTTTGGATTAATCGAACACCCAAACAATAGTGATCCCGTCAGAGGAGTCCTTGTGGGAGCAACACTTGTGGACTTGTCGAGAACAGAAATTTCAGTTAGAGTAGCAAATGTGACGGACAAGTCGAAGGTGATAAAGAAAAATGAAGTGTTGGCGACATGCACTCCTGTTACCTGCATTAATAAGAATATCAGCCAAACGACAGCTAAATCTTCCGAGTGCCTGACTAAGGAATTATTGCAAGACGTGGAGTTAACGGCAGAACAGAGAAGCGCTGCAGAGAAAGTAATAGCTGAATTTGAAGACCTCTTCTCTCGTACTTCCGGTGACTTTGGCCGTACGAGGTTAACACAACATAGAATAGACACAAGCAGCCATTCTCCCATCAAGCAACATCCTAGACGGCTGCCGTTTGCTAAGCAGGAAGAGGTGAACAGACTTTTAGAGGAGATGCAGCGTGATGACGTCATCGAGCCATCAACTAGTCCCTGGGCCTCACCGGTTTTTTGGTCCGAAAGAAAGATGGTTCCACCCGCTTCTGCGTAGACTATAGACGTCTGAATGACATAACCAAGAAAGACAGCTACCCTCTTCCCAGGATAGACGACACATTAGACACTTTATCAGGAAAAGAATGGTTCTCCACTCTGGATCTTAAGAGTGGCTACTGGCAAGTAGAAATTCATCCCGATGACCGTGAAAAGATTGCGTTCACCACGGGACAAGGATTGTGGCAGTTCAAAGTTATGCCTTTTGGACTCTGCAACGCACCGGCTACATTCGAGCGTCTGATGGAGATAGTGTTGAGAGGACTTTCCTACGAAGCATGTCTCGTTTATTTGGACGATATCATCATCGTCGGAAAGACTTTCGAAGAGCATCTCGAGAACATTCGAAAGGTACTGCAGAAATTAAAAGAAGCAAACTTGAAAGTAAGTCCATCGAAGTGCAATTTGTTTCGTCGGGAAGTACGTTACCTCGGGCACATAATATCCCCCCACGGAGTCCGAACCGATCCCGAAAAGACGTCCGCAGTCAAGAACTGGAGTCGTCCGGAGAATATCCATGACTTACGAAGTTTTCTCGGTCTGTGTACTTACTATCGAAAATTCGTGAAGGGTTTTTCTCAAATTGCAAGACCTCTTCACAAATTGACCGAGACTGGACAGAAATTTCTATGGACTGAGGAAAGTGAGGACGCATTCAACGAACTGAAGACGGCTTTAACATCTTCGTCGATCCTGTCGTATCCTCACCCTGACAAGCGATTTATCCTGGACACAGACGCGAGTAAGGAGAGTGTCGGAGCAGTTTTGTCCCAGGAGATAGATGGTCAAGAACATGTCATTGCCTACTGGAGCAAATGCCTTTCAAAGGCAGAACGTAACTATTGCGTTGCGAGAATGGAACTTCTTGCTATCATTAAGGCCGTGAAGCACTTCCATCATTTCCTGTACGGCCTAAGACTCGTATATACCGATCTGACCTACGCCTTCTGAAAATTGCCCACATTAGGCTTAACACAGCACTCCTTGGCGACACCGCTTGGTGTTCTTAATCCGCATTTTAAACCAATAAATTTGTTATTATTGGTGGTTGTGCCGCTATAAATTGTTCTAATCATTCAAGAAATGGATTTAGAATGGCTAAATTCTCTGAAGATGAAGAAAAAAGAAGAAAATGGCTGATCAACATGCGACGAGATCCCGGCTCGTCTGCTCAAATTTGCCTTGTAAGTTCGATTTTATTATTGAAAATTTTTACTGTTACCTTAGAAAATGCCCTTTTCTTGTAAGTTTATCTTTGTTATTTAATTTAAAATACCAAAGTTGTTCGTAGCTTGTTTAGTTTTATTAAAACGCAAATGTTATGTTAAGAGTGCGTTTTGCATTATCGTTAAAGCTCGCCAAAGCTACTTGTGTTTGTAAACAAAACCTTGTTCTTTAGCTTTAAAAAATGTGTTTAAAAAAGCAATAGACAACATATATGTTAATAAATTTAATTAAGCATCTTGAATATTGTTGTATACCTACAATTATTTTCGCAATCATAATAAAATATTAATGTTTGTCACTAATTACGTTTACTTTAACGAAATGCCAAAGTAGCGAGATTAATATGCCAAAGTAGCGAGAAGTGCGCCAAAGATAGCAACCCCATAGTTTCGGTTTGGGCAACTTTTCGAGACGTAAGCCGGCCTGTATTATAGGGGTTCTAGTACGGCCGAAAGTTCCTGCTCCGAACGGACCATGCTTCTTTAACCTGGCTTCTAAATTTCAAGAATCCAGAGGGCCAAATAGCCAGGTCGATACAGCGATTACAAGAATATGACATCGAGATACGTCATCGGAAAGGGGCATCTCATGGAAATGCAGATGCTTTGTCAAGAAGGCCCTATATAGACAGCTGTCGCTATTGCTCCAGGGCAGAGAAAAATTACAATCTGAAACATCCCGTTGTTCGCCAAGTTACATCATCGGCACCATCCCATGATCCCTGGAGTGACGAAAATGTTCGGGCGGACCAATTAGCAGACAGTGACATCAAACCTATTGAGGAATTTATGGAAAAATCCAGCGTTAAGCCCAGTTGGCAAGAAATATCTTCTTACAGTCCGGCGACAAAACAGTACTGGGCTTTATGGGATTCTCTTCGCCTGAGAAATGGAGTTCTGTATCGTAAATGGGAGTCGGACGACGGCAAGATGCTCCGATGGCAGTTAGTACTCCCTCGTTCGAGGATTCCGAAGGTTCTAGAAGAGCTGCATAATGGCTTAACTGGGGGCCATTTCGGCATAATGAAGACTCTGCAGAAAGTTCGCGAGCGCTTCTACTGGGCTAGGGCTCAAGGTGATGTCGGAAAGTGGTGTCAAGCTTGTGACGTCTGTGCTGCCCGTAAAGGCCCGAAGAAACGAAGCCGTATAAAACTACATCGTTACAATATAGGAGCGCCTTTCGAGAGAATTGCCCTCGACATCTTGGGACCTCCGCGAACTTCGGATGGCAACAAATACATCCTAGTTGTCATTGACTATTTCTCTAAATGGCCCGAAGTGTTTCCTATTCCCGATCAAGAAGCTACGACCGTAGCAGAGGTACTGGTGCAAGGATGGATTTCCAGATATGGAACCCCTCTGCGACTTCATTCTGACCAAGGAACGAACTTTACCTCTGCAGTCTTTAAAGGACTATGTCAATTTTTCGGAATAGACAAAACCCAGACTACACCTTTACACCCACAATCCGACGGCATGGTGGAGAGGTTCAATTGCACAATTTTGAACAACCTCTCGCTCCTGGTATCTAGGAATCAAGAGGACTGGGACAAGAAACTCCCCCTCTTCCTGCCGGCCTATAGGAGTGCTGTCCATGAGACTACCGGCTTCACACCTTCCCAGATGCTATTCGGCAGAGATCTTCGTCTTCCCGCCGATCTAGTGTTCGGCCGCACTCCAGATGCGCCTTCATCGCCAGAGGATTACATGGAAAATCTTCGGGCACGGTTTGAAGACGTGCATCATTTTGCTCGGGAGAGGATCAACTTGAACACGGAAAAGATGAAGACTCGCTACGACACTAAGGCTACGGGACACGAGTTCAACGCAGGTGACAAAGTTTGGCTATGGGATCCCAACGGAAAGGCCTGTCTCCCAAGCTGCAATCGCCGTGGGACGGTCCTTACACAGTCCTAAACCGGCTGAATGACGTCATCGTACGGATTCGTAAGTCACCTAACTCGAAGACAAGAGCTGTACATTACGATAGGCTAGCCGTTTACCGCGGTTGTAATTAGTTATCTGAATATTAGACCATGGTCACTGTGGCGTAATTCCTCCTTTCTCTTATCTCTCATTTCTTTCCTGTCTTTTTCTTCTCTTTCTTTTTCCCTCAACTCTCTTTTACTCAGCTCCTACGCCATGCTTAGTGTACATGTTTGTAATATATTAGTTTTCATTATTGAGTATTTGTTTATGATTTATTAGTGTGTAATTATTTATTATGTTGATTATTTATTTATTATGTGTATTTTTTTGCTTATTGTGTTTATTGATTATTTGCTTAAATTATGTTGCTAAGATATGGTTAAAGGTTGGACACTGTGGATATTTGTGTGACCTCCCAACTGGGGATTGTACTGCCCGGGACGTGCAGTCCTTGGGAAGGGGGCAATGTTACGAATTTTCGGGCAACCCGCTGCTCTCGGGCTTAAAATAGTTTAAAATTCGTATTCTACGTTTCAAATACATAAATTTTGCTTTTTGCTGCATCAAAATCGGCCAATTAGAACCGGAGATACGGAGGTTTCGCTTTCCCATATGTTTTTCTATGGGGCTTCTAGAAATCTCGAGAAATATTAGTCCTAGGGCTTCGATCTCTTCACATTTTGGGGACTTATTTTTGGCGCCAAATTTGGCGATATTTCTCCAAAAGTCGCCAAGCTTGGCGACTTTTTGGTTATTTGGCGCGATTTTTCCAATGGGGCCTGGAAGTTGTTTTTCCTGCATTAAAAACGCATAGTAACCTAACATTTCTCTTCAATGACGTAATCAGAAGTCCCGCTTTATCTGGAATCTTCGAGAGATATACTTTTCTAGAAACTGCTCGCAGCTTCTGCCTCCTCTATAAATTCCTCAGCGCGCTGCTCCGAGAGTTCAGTGTTGATCAAGCTTTGAGAGAGTGAATACGCTTGCTTTGTGAAGGAAACTGTGTTTCGCGCTGTTTGTGAAGCTTTGAATTTAAGTGCTGCGTGTTAATTCTTCATCGCTGAGTCTTGAGAGACTGTTAGTGTTATTTCTCGTATATTTTCACTTAATTCCTGCCAGTGAAAGTGTTCTATTTTGTGTGAGAAATACAGCATTTGTGAGAGCTTCTGATCTAAGCGAACTGTTAAAAGCACATTACTGCTAGTTTGTGCTTGTGAATTGTGTACAGCTGATTGTTCTACTAATTTCTAGAAGCAATAAAGTTTGTGTTCCATTCTGACAAGTGGCTTTTTACTTGAACTTTTTTACACCAACTGGACTTTAGAACGACGAACCCCAGGAGTAGCAGAGTAATTCCGCAACAATACAATGAAATGGCATTTTTAACCTTCGGAAAAAGATAAACATGGTAGTCGATCGGTAGTGGCGCCCGCGTGTGGCTATCAGATGTTTATCATACGGTGCATACGCGTTTGTGATATAAATAAAACTCTTACAAAAATTAGAATCGTTTTGTTTCACAAAATATTTTTCTAAACAACCAAACAGTTTTGAGCTTTTTCACCTACATCATTATTATTACCTCATACCTTAGCAACACTTAGCAACCAACTTTTTTTTGGTCAAACATTTGTTCTTGTAAGAACGATGATTGACCAATAAAGTAGCTTTGTACCCCTGAATATCCGAGTCGACTAAAAAAAACAATTCAGTGACGTTTCAGTGACGTCACGTGAAAATACTCTAGAGGGAAGCCGATCTAACCGGGGCCATCGCTAAGCAACGGGCCCGCTTATGAGTTGCCATCGCTAAAAATGAGTTTATCATTGAGGCCTCTTTTCCCTAGTCACAGTATTCTATTTTATTATTCTAAGTATTATAAATGTTATACTATTTTATTATTTTAAAACAATTTTTTTATACTTTTGTCGTACTAAAGAACTTTAGATGTAGGTAATCGTTTTGTGAATCTTGCGCCATTTTCTTTCATGAAAATTTATCCTAAAATTCGAACATTTTGCTCTGAATGTAAAAGTAAGTGAACGCTTATAATGTATTTAGATTTTCTAAAAATATGTATGTAAATCATGTTTAGTGAATAATTACTCATGTGTTATTTATAAATAAATTATTTTCATCAGAAATCGTATTACTTGAGTAGTTTTTATTCTTGACGCAAGCATGACGTATAATAGCATGACGTTGCATGACGTTGTGATACTATTGCATGACGTTGTGATAAGCATGACGTTGTGACACTAAAGTAAGCATGACGTTGTGATACTATTTAGACAATTTAATTTTGCCAGTTGAAAATGTTATTTATCAGTTATATATGCCTTGATTATGTGATTAAGACTTACATCTGGTACAGTGCAGAAATACAGTAAATTATAAATTATTGATTTTTGCCCGTTTATGCAGAAACTTCAAATGTAGTTAATATTTTGTACAAGCGTTCATTATGCTTGCTCAATTCCAAAGTTCGATTGAGAAAGCGACAAAAGAATAACATCTACTATATGAAATATCTTTATTAAAGAATAATTAATTCAGGTTTCGCGCTATAGAGCGTATTTTATTAATTTTCTCCAATATACAGGATATCCCGAAAACACTGAAATGCGCTTTAATACATCATTTGCTAAAGATTAATGTTGAATTGTTTAAAATAACGTAGGAAATACGACTACGTTCATGAAATATTCATTATAAAAATGTCTTTCTCATTTGTGTATTTAGTCATTTTAAAGTATATTAAATATCCACTTGTGAAACTAAAATAAGCAATCGTGAATCATGAGAGTAAGCGCTACTTTGTTTTTCCTTCAAATTATATGCATCTATTTTCTTAATGTCAATATTTATCAGAGCAAACAAATTAATCATGAGTTCGTACTTGAATTAGTAACACAATTACTACTTAAAACTACATTAAATAACGTTTGAAAGCACTGGGAAGCTTAAGAAATGCCTGATGTATATGCGAAGACTCGAGCATCAGTAGGCCTCTTTGGATGGCTCTTCAAAATACACGCGCAGGCCCGTTACTAATTGCGAAGGCCCCGATCTAACCTAGCACCTCCTATTTCCATACATGAAGGATGCCACTTTTCAAACAGAGTGCCATTCTACCTTTCTCTCCATATTTCTACCTCCCTGGATACAATAATGACACCAATGAAATCAGGCGATATTACTGCGAAGTGTGACGTCAGAACAATGCTCTTCACTGAGTGACGTCATCGCGGCGTCTTAGCGGTACGACACGGACAGTTTGAATCCAGCTACACTTGACGATAAACGGGGCGCTCTAATGGTATATTTTTCCCGTTTTTACCGTTTATCCGCATAGATCGCAATTTTCTTTGCAGATTGACGGAGCGTTCTCTGGTGTTTTCCGGTCTTATCTTTCATAAAAAGTGCATCATGCAGTATTTAATAAAAGATTTTCCTATTTCTTTCGAGCTGTGCTTTTTAAGGTGTTAGGCTACGAGTTTATTTCAAACTGTTTTAAAAAAGAAACGGTGATAACTGCAGCGTACACTTGAACACAATAAGTGCAAAATATTCAAGCAAAAAATCACAGGAATGAAATTAGGTGAAATCTCTGAATTACCGAAAGTGTTCAAAAAGTCAAACATGACCGCGATAACCGAAATTTAATCGGTCATACATTTAACAATTGCATAACCTCAGATATATAACCAACCAGTTGCATTTTCGATTGCGGCCATTGAAAAATAATTGAGATGTTCACAAGTCAATCTTATGTGATGTTACAGATGCATGAGAAGTTTTCCCAAATATATAGTTAGAGTGACATCCAGAGGAGATATCTTCTTGCAGAAATGGACTTCTGGACAAGCTTGTCACAAAAAATGGACAAGTGTGCTTCTTATTAAAGTATCGAGGCATATTATATGAAACTTGAATAAGTTAACATCGATCATTTATTTTACTTCTGTTATAGTTAAGGCTTCTTTTCTAGCTAAATTTTATATACAATAGTAATAAATAAAGAAATAAAAGAGCAATAAATACGTTTTACGAAACTCATTTCTAGAACATTATATGAAGCCACATTATATAAAACTCGACAGTATTACCTGTGAATTATTTTTTTTTCTCTTATACATAATGCTTCTTTTACAGCTAATTTCATACATGGTCACTCTTCACATAAGCAGTAAATGGACTTCAAAATTATGCAATTTCAAGGTCAAATATTTCTGCACGCTTAAAGTCAACCTTACATATCTTACCCTTTTTCTAAAATTTTCTTTCGTATGTATTCACTCAAATATACACCTTTGTGGTTCACTTTTACACAAGATTATTTTGACGATAAAATTTTTAGAAAGAAAGCCTTTTTCAGAAAAATTTTGAATGACCCTTGGTTTTTGCGTCAAGAGTCAACCATCAGTCTGCATGTCCTATCAGTCAGTTTAAATGTAAAAGAACATAAAATAATTGACCATGCCGTGATTTCACTCTTGACACAGAAAGTCTTGTCTTACAGAAAAAAGCATGTTTTTCTTTAAAAAATGGGCGATTTTTAGTTTTGACCCTTGTAAACTATGGGATTTTTTTTTTCGCAAAATAAAAAAGTATAGGTAAAATAAATTTAAGAGAAGAACGAATCCTGAAAATTTTAACAAAATAAAAAATATCAATCATCCAAGACTGCCTTAATTGCCTGAATTAAAAAAAAAAATCTGTCACTTAAACATTAAATCTGTGTAAAAAAACATTTTTTTAAATTTTGACTTTACCATAATTTGCCAATTTTGAGTCAATTGTACATAAATGCAAGTTGTTATGTAAAATACATAGCAGAAATTTTAAGCACTATCGATGTCTCTTTCTGATTTTAACTTTACAAATAATCAACTAATACTATTAAATTATGTAATCCAAAGGAAAATAAAAGTGTCATATTCCATCCTGACTAGTGCCTTTTGTGTGAAAAGAAAAAAATCGTAAAGAGAGGGCGTATAGCTAATAGATATTTTTATACTAACATGTAAATGAATATACATTTTTGGAAATGCATTCTTTGTCTGTAAGTCCGAAAAATATATACTGATAAGGGTTAACAAGTTACACATATACATTCACGAACTCATATACCTATTACAAAACTCTTTTATTGATTACCCTTAAATGCATACAATAGTCAGTTGGCTACACTCTCATTTTTCCGAAATATAAAGAAAAATGTGTAGTTTTTGTATATAGCATGCATTTAAAATAAATATAAAACTATTAAGGAAATAATTTTTAGTTTTTAAAAATGTACGGCTGCATTCTTTCTTGAGCAAAGAAACATGAATTCATAGCGTGTGCAGCCAGATCGCTGAAGAGTCCGAATTTTTGATTGCTTTAAATTTTTATTGCTGAATGAAAATAAGAACAAAATTATTTAAAATACAAGTATCAGGATTAAGTAAAGTAGAATTAGGATATTTTACTTTCTTTTCTTTTATGAGAGCTATAGGGTAGGCATTCACTTTTTCGAATTTGAACTTTTTTCGTGATTTTCCTCAAAAACTAAATACATGATGAAATGTAATATATATATATATATATATATATATATATATATTTGTTAGCATAAGTAAGCCTAAATGAATTTAGAATTTTATTTTCAGCTCACTTAAAAAATCAGGCATTTAGGTTTTATAAATTAATAAGATCACGACGTTATTTTTTAAAATTATATTTTATTCGCGATTGAGTAATACGTACATACAGTAGTGTAGTCGGTATTTTTATCTGAAATAAAACAATCTGCCAACATTAGTTTTATCTGAACACAATGTTGCAACTTACATGAGCTTACAAAGCATCGTATGAACTATCATATGAAATTGAAGGCAGATCATTGATTCCATTTCTGAAAATAACTTTAAAATCCTCTTACATTGCTCGAGAAAATAATTGATAGCTATCTTTTACGTTAAAAAGAATTAAACCCTAAGGCTACAAAGAACTTCGGATAATTTTTCGCTCTTTTGACTGTTACTTCCGTATTTTGAACAAACATACTATATTATTATTATTATTATTATTATTATTATTATTATTGGTATAATGCATGAAATACTGAGAAACAGTTTGGAAATTATAAATTGAAATGCCTTAGCTATCTTTCTTGGAGATTTAAAAAAAAAATCTATATTGATCTTACATTGTGGAAAGGAGAATAAACCTGTTATCGTATTGTTGCGGAATTAATGTGCTACTCCTGGGAATCGTCGTTCTAAAGTCCAGTTGGTGTAAAAAGTTCAAGTAAAAAGTCACTTGTCAGGATGGAACACAAACTTTATTTCTTCTAGAACTTCGTAGAACAATCATCTGCACACAATTCACAAGCACAATCTAGCAGTAACGTGCTTTTAACAATCCGCTTGGATCAGAAGCTCTCACAAATGCTGTATTTCTCACACAAAATAAGTCACTTTTACAGGCAAAAGTTCCGTGGAAATATTCAAGGGATATAGTACACTATCCCTTAATACACAGCAACGAAGAATTTACACACAGCACTTTAAAAATAGCTTCACAAAGCAAGCTAAAACACAGCTTCTATAGCACTATCAGTTCACACAAAACAAGCGTACTGAGAGCTCTTCACACATTGAATGTTCAACTCGCACTGACTCTTCGTGGCGATGCGCGCTTCTATAAATAGCCGACGCAGGAGGTACAAGAGGTTTCCAGAAAAGTCAATTTCTCGAGGGTTCTACATAAAGCGTGAATTTTGATTACGTCATAGAAGAGAAATGTTAGGTTATTATGCGTTTTTAATGCAGGAAAAACAACTTCCAGGCCCCATTGGGAAAATCACGCCAAATGACCAAAAAGTCGCCAAGCTTGGCGACTTTTGGCGAAATATCGCCAAATTTGGACGCCAAAAATAAGTCCTCAAAAGTGAAGAGATCTAAGCTCTACTACTAATATTTCTCGAGT
>JAWZYV010016108.1:0-45749 GCA_038373885.1 Cheiracanthium punctorium | reverse complement strand
TGAGATGCATCGAAAAAAATTTTTTAATTAAATTTAGAGGTAGTCAAAATCGGTTTTTTTGTCGAAATTTGGCCCCCAAAATTTTTCGGGATCACATTACTTCCTTATACTACGTACAAGGAAGTAAAAAGGAGTGGCGGGCAATTTAAATAGAAGACAGATTTTAGAGCTTTTATTGAAATACTTATCGATTCCCCCCCCCCCCCCCCCCCAACTTCGCGAAAGAATTTGTTTCAACGTTTGAAAGTGCATACTCATACACAGACACAGAAAATACTGCTACCGAATTTTGCATTATTTGAAATATTTATTTGTTCATTCACAGATCATTTTAGCACTCTGAAATTTTGTTCCAGCATCACGAAATAAACACTGCAGGTAATGAAACGAAATGGGTGACATGATAGGTTGTCACTCTAATTCTAGGCTTCCAATTTTTCAAAAATATTGATTAGATTTTGAGATTTTGCGAAAATTATTTCAATATGCGTAAATATTCGTTCGCGCATCACCTAATTACGACTAAAGCGAATTAAATGATATTACTTAGTTACTCTCTAACCTGCAATATTTTAACAATACATAAAAATGATAACTTCGCTTTCTTTACTACATCCATTGGCAACATACTACATCCATTGTGTGTACTCCTACAATGCTGACGGAAGTTTTTGCTTTTTGTAAATTTGCATTCAGTACTAACCTGTCAGCGACGGGTATTTCAGCTAGTTTGAAATTTTATTTTGTTCATTCACAGATCATTTTAGCACGTCGAGGAATGTATGCTGAAGCATTGGCCATTTCCGAGTTGGCTCGTAGCCGTGCCTTAACAGAACTAATTCGAGATAAACTAATCAAAGACTCCAAGATTGTACCAGACTCCTGGATTTACGCTACGGAATTCGCTTCTAGGTAAGTTTAACTGATGTAAACTTTTTTATGGAATAGTTGTTGAGTTAAATTGTGTAACTGCAGTGGTAATCCTGACTGCTTGTTTTATTTGCCCTGATCCTATCTTTTTCGAACTTTCTGGAGCTGGGATTTTACTTGGGAATAGAAATAACATTCAGATCCAAAAGCGGTTTTGTGCAAAAGAAAAGCGAAAAGCAGAAAAAAGTCAATGTAATGTAAAAGTCAATGTAGTTTCAACCATTTTTGCTAGTATTTATAAAGACCAGCACCAAAGGTAGAACCCAAGTCGGAACAGCTGAGCTATCTGCACAAAATTTGAAAATAGGATTTTCGGAGAAATAGATCCAGAACAAGAACCATGACGATTTGTGGGTATTATTGAAAAAAAGCCACGGGAACAAGAAAATAGAATGAAATATGTAGTTAATTAAATTGAATGCCAAATTAGTTTAATTGTAGCATCGTTAATTTGTGCACAAAAAGTGTTCAAGTAATAATGAACTTTCCGACCACGTTTTTTAAAATACTAATGCATCTTTAACAGATTTCAGTAGGTAGAAATTGTTAATTCAGATTTTTTTCGGTACATTAATGAATCTGTCGGAGGAGAGAATATTGTTTATGAAATTTGGTTAAGAAATTAGACACACACTTCAAAGCTTCTTCCAAAGAGATTATTATTAGCTACATGAAGACGACGTTTCCGACTCCACACTCCTATGTGATTCTGATCCATCCTGGTGTATCCTATCAATTCTAAATGTTTGTCCCTCTAATTTTGAATCCCCGTATATATATATATATATATATATGTATGTATGTATGCATGTATGTACAGGGTGGTCCTAAACTATTAGATCAGAAATGTAAAGTTTGGTAGAGAGGACAAGACGGTTCAAAATCACACAGAAAAGTGAAGTCGACAATGTCGTCTTCATGTACCCGTTAATATTCACTTTGGAAGAACTGTTGAAATAACAGTGAACTTAGCGATCATAGTTTGCAGCCAAGAACGCATTTTTTACAGAAAGCACTTAACTAAAAACCTGATAGTTTAGATGTTCTAGTTCGTTTGATTGATGAAAGTCTTGGAGAAAAGCTCATTGTTTATGAAACTTGATTAAGAATTTAGAACAACAATTCTTCCAAAGTGATTATTAACAGGTACACGAAGCCGACATTTCCGATCACACGATGCTAAGTGATTCTAAACCGTCTTGGTCCCCTCTACCACCCTTTGCATTTTTGACATACAGTTTAGGACCACCCTGTATAATAATAAATACTGCGTTGGAAAGTGTTTAATGCGTTTAGTTTAGTTTTGCGCCATTTTTTTCCAGATTTATTTAAAATGTTAAATATTATTTATGAAATGCATGTTAAACGATTAAAAATTAATGCATTTTAAATTTTAGGTGGCCGGATATCCAGTATGATATTCTGTCTGACTACTATAATGCGGCCGACGAACTCAATACTAATTTCCTGGTTTATTCAGTCCTGAAAGACTATGATTCAGATGCCACTGAACGACTGTATCTTTACATTTGGCTAGTTCTGAATGAAAAAGCTGCGAAGGGAGGAGACAAGATTCGTTTTAAAAAAATTGCTTTAAGTGAGAATATAAAAGAAGTAGTTATGGTTGACGGTGGAGTTTTCGCTATTTTAAGGGGAGATTACAAGATTCTTTCTAGGAATGGTAAGATTATACTAAATTCCTTATAGTATACATCGCAGAATAATGTACGAGATTTTATAAGTTATTAATTTGCTTTAATTTTTTAAAATTAATTTCGAGAGCGTGAGCCCATTAAAACGTTATATTCTTCCTTTTTATCAAGTGGCTGCTTATAGAATTCGATGCAGCATTGCAGTTCTCTTTCTCAAGAATCTTACAAATTTCTTATATTTCTTAATTTTTTTTGTTATTTTCTGCTATTTATTATTATATATTTTCTTAAAAATTTCTCAGTACTTCTTAAAAATCATTTAATTTACTTTCTAAAAACTGCATTTTTTCATATTGGCATGCTTTCAGCAAGTTCTTAAATGAGAGAGCTACTTGAATTTTCTTGCACTCATCTAGGAAAAGAGATGCAAGCTCCTTCACCTATTTTGAATTGTTACTGCACACCTTAATTCGGCTCTCCAACTCGTTTCAGAAGTTTTCGATAGGGTTAAGGTGTAGGTAGACTAGTCTGTGTTAACGATCATTATTTAGTAATTTATTTAGAGTTTTGTCCACGTTCACTTTTGCGCGTTTTCGTTTAAGAGTTAAAAGTAACTATCGGTGTATACGGGTAATTATTTTTATGAAGCAGATGATTGTTAATAATGATTATTTGGTCAATTGAAATTTTGGAAGGTTTTTGAAAAGTATTCCAAAATTTCTTTTTTTCACCATAGTATCTTTGTGAATCAGAAATTTGTTCGACAATAATGATATTATTAGCTTCTAATATGATTAACTATGTTTTTTATTTTATGTATTTGAAAATATTATTTAATGGCAGTTTCAGGAACTCAATTCAATATTCCCGCTAAAGTGAACAAGAATGTTTGCCTTGATGAGTCGACAAGTCAAACAAGTCGAGCTAAATTGTCCGAAAACCCAGATGTAGAAGCGTTTTCTCAGTTAACAGAATCGCTTTCGCCGACGAAGTTAACGGCACCAACACCAAATAAAGACGATAAAAAGTGTCAAGAAACTGACATTAGTGACATTGCTCATTTGAATAATTTTAAAAACATAGTTCAGCTGCATGATTCTGGAAACATAGTTCAGCCGGATAATTCTGGAGACTTAGCTCACACAGCGGATAATAACACAACTGACGAACCAACGGATGAAAGAACAAAGACTGAAACGGTAAGAATTATTCCTTCCATTGATCTTTCATTGATCTGACAGTTTTTGCAAGTGAAAAATACTTTTAAATGTTTTATTCGATGAGCAGCTGGACAATATTGAATGTATTTCTGTTGCCGGGGATAGCCTGAATTGTCAGGGCCTGACTAATCCTGTACAGAGACGGCCTCACACCTTTTTTGTGAGTAGGCGAAGATAGAAGATCATGGTTTTTTTATGTTTTTGAAATTTTTATTTCTAAAAAAGGACCGAAAAAGAAAATGAGACTTCTCAGCGCGAAGTGCTCGAGTAATGATAAACACATCCAGCAAAAGTCTTTAACTAATTTTTCGCGGCACTTTTTCCTATCAGTGTTGTACGAGTAAAATCTACGAGAGGACTTTTAACACAGTAACATTTGGGTTGCCAGGACACGAATCGGTGCAAAAATTTGACGTTGGCGATTTCTTCTGTCAGAGTAATTTTCTGCTCATGCAAATCTCTTAAATGCACACTTTTTTTTTCAAATCAGAAAATATAATGAATTACGCTGAAAAGAACTGAAATTCGAACTTCGTAAGATTAATAGAACTATAAGATCGAATGAATGGATGAAAAGGAAAGCCTGAAAAAAATTCATATATTCGAATTAGTCTTTAGAAGGATAAAAGTGTTACCACATTTGCCACTGTTTATTTAAATCAAGAAATTAAAAGATTACAATAACATCTCAAATAATATACTTTGTCTTTTTCGCCAGTGACCAAAGAGAAAAAAAAATCGCTTCAAAGAGTATCTGAATTTTTACTTTAATTAATTTTATTATATTTGGGGTCAAATTCTAGGAAAATTTTAAAACTGCTTAAATCTTTGTACTGTCTTTATTAGTTCGGCGGAAAAAACTTGATTGTAAATAAAACATAAGAAAATTTGATTTACAAAATGTATCTTACAAAATGTGATAAAATTAATTATACTCTGTTGTGCACTATTTCCCTTCGTGGAAGCTCAATTTTTCTCATTCCCCCAATACTGTGAGGAAAGTTATTGATAGGTATACAAGCTACGTCGAGTACCATGCCATAGCGATCACATTCAAAATAACCTGTTTCCGCCAGATCATTACAGCTACATTTTCTAATTTTTGTTCAAGCCTGCAACAATAAATAACTTTCCGACAGCAGTTGTGTGTAAAATTTACTATATATCTATTTTTTTTTCAAAAAATTTGTACGAAAGTGCAAAATTTACACGCGTAACTTTGCAACAAAAAGCATTTATTAGAAATAAGATTTAGTACTAGTGATGGAAGTTGAAAAAATTAAATATCGCTTATAAAATTTTCTGGCCAGAAACGAAAATGTTAAAATTCGGGGTGTTCTATGCATAAAACACTGTTTAAAATGTCCCTCGCCCAAGGCATTTCTCCATTCGGCAGACAGCCCTAGTGTTGCCTCAACAAAACAGTACCAGTATAGGATATTGAGCAGAAGTAGGTTGAATTGGAGAATAAATATCTTTATAAACGGTGGCTACTAATATATGAGACTCTTTTTTTGTCCTGTTTAAAACTAATCCTATGGACCTCTGACGAATGAAATTCCTATATAATCTCCTGCAGTAGTTATGACTTTACCGAAAACCAGCTGTAAACTGAGCTGGATTAAATTTCGTTTCATTGAGTAGGTTGTTCTATTTGTTTCATGGGTTTTTCTTCAAAGACTAATATAACAAGAAACCTTGTAAGTTCCTTCTTTCACAAATTCGCTCTTCACAAAAAGGCGCTCTAGCGCAAATTATCGTGAATCTCAGCTAACCTTGGTGACCAAGCTGGACGTCAGCTCAAATGTAGTCAAATATTATATTTAAACTTGCAGAAACTCTCTAGCATTAAAGAAATTTTTTTTGTTATTTTACAGGAAAGATATTGGGATCGTGGCGCCTGGGAATCGGAAGGTATTAAGCTATTGATCCAGCTGTATGAGGCTTGTATTGCTCCAATTAATGATGATCTCCCAGAAGAAGAAAATGGCGAAGTGCCTAACATCACTATCATTCCACATGGTAATTTCTAGAAATAAGTTTGTTTCATTTATATATATGATTATATATATATATATATATATATATTTCAATGCAAATATTAGGCACATTATATGCACAGAACCTTTTCGTTTTACATCTAAAGTCAAAATCATCACTTGTTGATTACTTTGGTCGTTGGAATGAAAATGAAATTGGTATCGATAAAAATAGATAAAGATATACAATTTGTGTGGCCGTTCGGCACAGAGTACCGAGACGGGTGGTGCTAGGCTTACCAACATCACAATAGGGGCTCATTGGAACAGGTCCCAACATACCTCGAAGCAGTTTTTTCAAAATTACTTAAAACATTTGTGTTTTAAGTAATTTTCAGCAATTATACACACATAATATTTAATGCTTGCTGTAATTACGCTTACAGTAAAAGGATGCTTACCATCAAATGGAGGAGAGAATTTAATTTTGTTGTCGTTCTAATCTTCCGACCTGTAGTTCCAGCTACAGCTGATCCATAAATCCGTGCACCTCAAAAAAATCAAGTTTTGAAAGTGGATGCGCAGAAATGTCCTGAAGCTAATTTTAAAAGCTGCGTGTTCTGAATGTGTAATACAATTAGCAGATTTTCAAGAATTCTTAACAGAAAGGTCACATTTCGGTAAAATTTTCGTACAGTACAAGTAAAATTACCTCATCCGTAATTCTACTGGACAAAATGTTTTGATCTTTTGTCGATTTATAAAACATTTATTTCTCAATCTTTTGAACGTAAAACTAAAAATAAATTTAAATTCATTTAAAATCCCCTAATTTATAAAAAAATTTTAATTAGAAAAGAGCACACTAAGCACGCTCCTTGCGTTAATGGAATCTCCCATTTTCTCCATATCCAAGTGACATTTTACTGAATTAAGATTGCCGCCCAGTTTTTTTTGTGTCTTTCGTGCTAAAGAATGGAACAGAAGCCACAAAACACATTCGAGACAAACACAAAATACTTTTGATCGAGACCGTGCAAAACCATAAATAGACGTATGACCTACAATTATATTTTGTTGATAATAGACACTCCGTCGTAAAGCAAGTTGAGTCAATTGTCCCCTTGGCCATACGGCACTGACTCTTATTGTTAAAATTGAGTCTGAACTTGAAGCTAGCTCTCGTGAGCAAGCGTCAAGCAGAAAGCAGCTATTGTGCGTATTCTTTGTATGGAAAAACAATGTTTAGAAATTTTACAACTTGTAAAATTCCATTTCTTTCTCTGCATCTTCTGATGTTTCACTCCTCTGTGTACAGCCATAAGCAAGACAAGATTTTAACATTTTTGAGCAAACGCAAGTATTTCAACTACAAACCATACATTGCACCAGGAGCGTAACCAGGAAATTATTTCGGCGGGGAATATGAAATCAATCGTGGATAATGACCGAAAGTTTTGTATGACTTGAAACTTTCCTAACTGGTGCTAACTAATGCCAAAATTTCGGAGGGGGAGGGGAGATATATCCAGATATCGCAACTCGATGTAACGAAGAATGAAGAGGTTACAATGAATTACGTGGTTTTGTACCATATGATCAAAGCCGGTAATTATAAGCTAATTGACGGTATCTGTTGTTTAACTTAATAAAGGAATCACTTGACGGTTATTGTCCTTTGGCACACACATCTCAGAACCGAAACTTTATAATGATTTTACAATTGACTGTAAAAGTAAAGTTCTACTTGACCTCAAAAGTCAAAATTAAGACTTGAGGCAACTCAGTAATTTTAGAATTTAAAATGATTGAGCTAACATTGACGTATGAGCTCTATTTGAAGCAAACGGAGGGCGTGTTGATATCGGATTTCAACATGAATTTTGACTCCCCTGACATTACTTCAAAATTTCGAGTCTTGAGTTGAAGAAGAATCGGATAGGTGTGATAACCATATACCGGGTATAAGGGATAAAGAGCGGTCTGACAACCCAAACTTAAGGCACAAGCCTCAGCAACTGAATTGTGGCAAGATTTCACACGCATAATTCTGGCGAATTTTAACTCGCCTTAGTTTTCTATGGAGTACAATTGTAGCCATTACGCTAATTTACATATTCATCGTTATATTGGAAAGAAAAAATGGTAAATTGCTGCTCTGCATAGTTGCAATTAATGATTTGTGAAAAGTTCTGTAATAACATTTAATAGGTGCGTTTGTGTGTGTGTTTCATATTTAAAAAAGTAAATTTTATAAATGAAGAATTTTTTAATGTATCCACATCCACTAAACCATGGCGATATATATATACACTGGTGTGCAAAAATTAAGGACGAGACGGTTTTTTCAATATAACTTTGTACAAAAGCTTTCCAAATCAACACATTTAATACCGTAAGATCCCCAATACGTAAGGACATGAGTAATGTAAGCAACATTTACTAAAAGAGAAATCAGAGGGATAAAAAGAAGCTTTATTGAAAAAGTAGCATGAAGCGCAATGCGACTGAAGGCCGAAACATCCCTGTGATGGGTGTCCAGCAAGAAACATCCGGTCTTTAATAGGGGATATGATCTCCCCTGACTGCTAGGCAGGTTTCACAGCGTCTGCCCATGCTGAGAATGAGGGTGTCAATGAGTTGTTGAGGCATTGCTGCCCATTCGTCTTGCAGCGCCAATCGAAGCTCCGGAATCGTTACTGGTGGTAAGGTACGAGCTGCCAAGCGTCTGCCTAGAAAATCCCATACATGCTCGATGGGATTGAGATCCGGAGATCGTGCCGGCCAATCCATACGTTCAATATCCTCACTCTCTAAGAGCTGTTCGGCAGCTACTGTGCGATGACATGGTGCATTGTCGTCCATGAAAAGGAACTGCGGACCCATAGCGCCTCTAAAAAGACGCACATATGGAAGAAGAATCTCGTTACAATAACGGGTCCCGTTGACTGAACCTGCGTCGAAGATGTGAAGGTCTGTACGACTACCAAGCATGATGCCTCCCCAAACGAGAACACCGCCACCTCCATACCTGTCCCTTTCAATGATGTTCGAGGGATGATTGCGGCTTCCCCGCTCTCTCCAGATGAGTATGCGATGAGAATCGCTACTCAGACTGAATCTGCTCTCATCTGTAAAGAGTACTCGTCCCCATTCATTGTCTCTCCAATTCCGGTGTTCCCGGCACCACAGAGAACGCCTTCTCCGATGGGCAGGCGTTAGAGGTACACACCGTACAGGGCGTCGTGCAAACAGACCACCACCGTGCAGTCTTCTGGCCACGGTAAAACGCGATATCGGTCGTCCAGTCGCCTGTGTCGTGTGTCTAGCGATTTCTCCCGCTGTCTGCCGCCTGTTTCTTCTGGCCTGTAAGGCAATATACCGGTCATCTGCGGGTGTGGTTCCTCGTGGACGACCACTACTAAACCCCCGGATAGCTGTTCCTGTAGTTTGAAATTGTCTCCAAAGTCGTGAAACGATGCTGTGAGCAATTCCGAACTCTGCAGCCACACTTGTCACACTGCGGCCTTCCTCCAACTTCCCAATGATTCGACCTCGGGTAAAAGCATCCAGATGTCGTCTAACAGATTGATTATTCGCCATTTCTCGCTGAGGCAGCAACTCGGTGTGATTTTAACTGCTATACGGCGTAAAATCTCTTTGCCAGAAATACTGATCTTACACCGACAACATGCTTTATACTACTCAGACACTCCCCCATTGCGTCTACCTGCATATCTGCGCATGTGCTACCGTACATCACCTTACTTAATCTCCTGATTGGTCTTTCTGTCCGCTCTGCCTCTTCGTTCAGCTGATATGCTAATTTTTCGACATCGTCCTTAATTTTTGCACACCAGTGTATATACCGGGTGTTACAAATGACTGGTATATTTGAAAAATCGATAAAAACTAAACGGGCTGCGATAGAAAAAAAACCGTTTGTTGCAATATGGTTGGAACAACAGTAAATTTTGAGGCAGACAAACTCAAAAATAGTTACAATTTTCAACAACAGATGGCGCTGCAGGCGATTTGAAAGATATAGAAGAAACGCAGTCTGTGAGTTCGACCTCCCCTATCGAACTGGTGGGTAGAAAAGTTAAGTTTTTCTATTAGGATTCCATCTGCCCCAATCCGCACGTCGAACTCACAGACTGCGTTTTCTTCAATATCTTTCAAATCGCCTGCAGCGCCATCTGTTGTTAAAAATTATAACTAATTTTGAGTTTGTCTGCCTGAAAATTTACTGTTGTTCCAACCATATTGCAACAAACGGTTTATTTCTATCCCTGCCCGTTTAGTTTTTATCGATTTTTCAAATATACCGGTCATTTTTGGAACACCCGGTATATAACATATATAATTAAACATCCTCTCAAAATTCAAAATTTTTATTTGCTTGCTTCAAAATTCTTTAAGACGTAGTAACTTTCGTTTTAAACAAAGGATTTGTACAGGATCTAAATCTAAATCAAACGCAATTAATTTATCTCTCCTCTTTCTCACGGTCTTCTGGCGCCTCATCTCGCAAGAATTTCTTAAGGCTAGCAGACCCGGGCATATTAAAAACCAATAAATGCACCTCTTTTGGAACATGTGATACTTTATAGAACACGTGATCCGAGGTTATATATTTTGAAACACAGCTCGGAGAGGGGCTTTTTCGTGACTTCAGTTGCCATTTAAAATTGTGTGAAAACTAAATAAAAATATGGAATCGTAAACCCGCAAGATCTCTTCTTTGCTTGGCCCGACTACGAGTACTAGCGAATACTACGAGTACCGCGGTCGTCTGGGGAGGGCTCTACACCAGGGTCCCACGATGCTCGGACCCAACGCCGAGTATGTCTAAATACCGTCTCTAAGGGAAGAAGCCTTACAACTGGTTTGTCACGTCACCAGATGAAGATCTGAAGATCGTTAATTTAAAGCTTTACTTCAGTTAAGGGATTTTACTGCAATGCTCAAGAGGAAACTATCTATGCAGAATATCTAGAGTTTTGATTACTCATAATTTTTTTTTATCAAGATAACAATTCAAGCCTTCTAAAAAATTATTTATAGAGAAAGACTTCTTATAAGAAAAATTAAAGATTGGATCAGTGTATTTAAATTCATTTAGAAAAATCAGCATAATGTAAATTACTTACCAATATTTTACTTGTAATATCAATACTATTTGTATTGCATTTTTGGCATTCATTTATTTAAAATCATTTCAGATTACTTGTTTAAAAGTTCTTAAGACAAAGTATAAAAATTCATGCATTTATGGCAAAGCTTTAAAAATCCCTTGACGACGAAAGATTTGTTAATAATTTTACCAAGTTTTAATTTATACATTCCAAACAGAGACTTTGTATATATTTATCCCTCGTAATACGTACACTTCAAAATTTGACACAATTGTCATATTCAAATGAACAAGATGAGCTAAAATTTATGAGTAAAATTATATTTTGTCACAAAGAGATAATTATTGTGATATAACATATGTTTTTACATTTTATAAGTATTAATGTGTAAATTAAGAGAGATTTTGAATTTTATACAGGATATAAACAATTCACACATTTCTTACTATTTGAAGATTGAGAGATTATAATGTCAATTAATATTCAAAAATATGCTATGAAAATGTGCTAACGTGCATGAAATTTTTTATTTTATAAGGCTATATTGTGTACACACACACTCTAATAAATGCACATACAGATAGTTAAAGATGACTAGAAATTATTCTTTCCGACAACACCTAATATTCAAAGTAAGGGTAAATTTTAATTTCAATTTTTAATAGGAATAATGTTAAATTGTAAGCAAAATTAAAATCTTAGAAGCTATCCCGTATTGAAAAATATAATACAAGTAGCAATACAAGCTGAAAATTTATGGCTGCAGAATATAAAAAATATTAGGGGTGGGGGAACAGGTGGAGAGAAAAGGAATGTTTTCTAAACTAAGAAATAAATAAATTAAAATAGAAACGGAAGTGAAGAAAATGAACGAAAATAGGTAATATAGGTTAATAATAGGTAAAGTAGATTTCAAAAGTTATTTCCACGTAGAATACTAGAAAGAAAAAAGTGTGTGCGCGTAATCTTTACGCGCGATTGAAGTAAAACTTCCTTGACATTTACGACACATATCACTGAAATGATTAAACTTTACTTAAAATAAATATCATATTATAATTTAATTATATTTATTATTCATGTACTTTACAAAGATTATATAAATGTTATATTCATATTATTCATGGAAATAGGTACTTGGATGTCATCATAATTTTTTATTTATGAAATTATAGGTTTGTGGTAATTGTAATGTGAAACATAAATTTAACTCTCTAAATTTGCTAATTTTCTTGAAAATACAGCATCTATCGTTGTACCGAAACGCGTTATTTATTGAAGTCGAGAAGTAGTCCTAGTTAGATCAAATTTTTCTTTTAAAAAATCAACTAACGGCTGAGATTCTTGAAAGCGAAAATTAACATTAAAATCTCCAATAAGAATCATCGGTAATTCATAGTTACTTAGAATCCAGGAAGTGTCCATGTTGTAGTATTATTCTTTAACTGTTTTCTTATACCATTGTTCCGTCTGGAGGTTGGGTTTGTATGGGGAGAATGTCCATAGTCTAGTATTATACTTTAACTGTGTTCTTTAATTAATGTTTCCCACTGTTAGTTGGGTTCGAATGCAGGTAGTGTAATTTTTTTTGTGTGTTTTTCTATCACAGTATTCTTAAGCGTTGATTTCGTCTGCTGGTAGGTTTCGAATTATTATTCTGTATCCGTGTTTTTAAACTGCAGGTTCTGTCTATTGTTTGGGATTGATTGCAGCCAGGTTCCGTTTCTTTGTGGTGTTCCATCCCCGTGTTAAACCGTTGCTTGCTCCGTCTTGAGGTTGGGTTAGAATCCACGGAGTGTCCATTTGTTATTCTTTTATCTTGTTATTAAACGTTTTGCAGCCAGTGTTTGTTTCTTTGTGGGGTTGAATACCCGCATTCTTAAATCGTTGTATATATATCATTACTATATATAAATATATATATAATTACACTATATATATCATTATAAACATCGCGTTCACACAAACTACATTCTTCTAAATTTACTAACATTTCTTAAAATACAGCTTTTGGGCAAAATAATAAAAGACATGACATACATAATATTTAGGAGTTTAATGGCCTAAGGACCAATGTAACTGGCATTTGACAAATAATAATATCACTTCTCTTCGAAACTATTGCCTATATTTATTACGAAATAGTATTATAAGACAATTATGTAATTAAAACACATCTGAAGCCAGTAATTACTATATATCACGTTCATAAGTCTATGTATTTAATTTTTTGAAGTTCTAATTCAAGGATCTCCATTTACTTCGCCTCGATGGATATATAAACAACCTGAGATGCATAGTTACGCAGTGTGCTTAGCGCCATCTGTTTGCAACAACGGCATTATCCAACTTTCTAAGTGTCCCCTCCTATAAATTTACCTTCATAAGATCGAAGTATGATCCTCTAGTAGTGTTCTTAAACGAAAATTTCTTTCTTCTGTTTAGGTTCGTTTGCAACCACTGTCCCTTTAATTGTGGTGTTCCATCTCCTTGTTCTTAAACCGCTGTTCTGTCTTGAAGTTGGGTTAGAATCAAGGAAAAGTGTTCTTAAACTGACGTTTCCATCTACTGTTCCGGTTCGATTGCAGGCAGGTTCCATTTCTTTGTGCTTTTCCAAAACCATGTATATTATTCATGTAAAAATAAGGATTATCGAGAACCTCCTGTGAGGTTGGGATTACATGTAAAATACCTTCAAAGCGCTTATTGATATATAAATTAAGATTTGTGTCTCAAAGATACGGCTCTTGACTGTTTTTCTCGCCGTTTCTTTCCCTAACAGGTTCCGCGTATTTTTACACGACTAGTGATCGCCCAGTGGGCGAAATTCGATCAAAATATGTTAAACCTCTAAATAAGCATTGCTTATACGTCTGTAATCATTGCTTATAACATTTTTTATTTTGTTCTATTACGTCAGCTGCGAGCGTATACCAATACGTCATTATGCATTAATTTTCCAGTTATTTGAAAAATGCGAACGATAGGAAAAATGATGTAAAACTTGGCTAAGCCATATTTAAAAAGCGGTAATATGTTTTTTGGCATTTCCCGGTTTATTTTACTTATTTTATTTTTTATTTATTTATTTTATTTCCTATACTGCCCAGGTTTCGTCAAGGCTACACAGTTATATCGTGTATCTTTTTAAAAGTATATAAAATTTAAGTAGAAAATTAATATGACATCTCAAACCATGGAATGATCGAACACTACTTTTCTGCGACGTACAATTGAAAAACTGGCGGCTTCAATACTATTCAAATTTTTCAAATGTTTGTCCTTGAGACTTACTAATTGTCATCGCAAATGCAGGTATAATTGGAAACTGGTTTCTTTTGAGAGATAAGTGAATGATAAAATAGCTCCAGAAGATGTTGTACATGGGACATTTCGAATTGTCCATTTATTTGGAATCCAAATTTTCCTACTGCATAGGATTCTAGTTAAAACTTCACAATTGATAGCATAACGGTGCATAAACTTGATGGGCATTCGTGCTTTATTGGTTAATGCTTCCTTTGTACGGGAATGGATTAGTTGCAACGGTCGAATGGAGAAAAGGGCGAGTTGCACCGTTGACGATGATGAATTTAACCCACGGCCGCGAAATGGAAGGGACAATCATAGAGGAACACTGCGGTCTCGCAACGGGCCAGCGGTAGCATTTTTTGAAGAGGCCCTACAGCAACGGCCGGACCCAGTGAGGTTTTTGGGGGTCTTGCAAATCGCCAGCAGTTAGCATATTTTCGAGGTACCCCTTACAGCGATAGCCGGACCAAGTGATGTTTTTTGGGGTGTCGCAAAGACCAGCGATAGCATGTATTTTCAAGGGGGAGCAAGATATGGATTTCGGTGCAATTCGCCCCTCGATTTGATTGATAGCTGTTGGCGCGGTTGCAATTGACCCCCGTCCCTTTGTATTACTTAAGTTTCTAATCAGTAAAACTATGCAATTAACTTTCAACACTAACATATGTGGTGGCAAACTGTGGTACTTTTCGATTAGCCGGCGTAAATCCCACCAATAATTTTTTCTTGGCGACATTAAAAGACTAAAACATCGTTGTTTCCCAAAACAAAGCCAAAAGTATTAATGGTACTTACGTATTATCCCGGCGGTCATTCCCGCCAAACAATTTTTTGTCAAATGTGCTGGTAAGCTGTTGCCAATCGTATTCCAAACCATCAATAATTTCTTGTGTCCGGCATTTATCTTGGCGAAAAATCGCTCATCAAAATTATGGAAATGGGAAAAACATATGGTATTAAATTAAAATTCCAAAGTATAGAAATGCGGATGTAAGAACTTTGTACTGGAAATGATGCTCAGTGATTCTCGTTAGGTTTCTTTGCAATTGGCGCAGGTTTCAATTACTTGGCTTTTCATCGGCTGAGTGAAAGTTGTCCAAACTATTAACAGTGAAATAACTCAAAAAATCCAATTAATAATTTTACTGTCATCATAGCAAATTATTTTATCGTGACTATGATATGTTCTCAGTTCACCGTGTATTTGATTAAGTATATCAGTATTAACAAAAGTACTATCAACATTTTTAAGGGCTAAAATAAATGACTTCTATATATCTGTTACCCGAGAGTATGTTTTGTCGGAAATATTTCCATGCACCTCATTAACAATGTAATATTATTGTCATCCCCTATTGATTGCTGGTGTATTTCGATAATATTTTCACTAAACTGGCGATTAATTTCATTTTTTTGAGAATTTTTAGGAATATTATAACCCTATTGTACCGTTGTAACTTAATGCTGCTATTTCAAAATGGACACAACAATGGAACCATTATCCGACTTGGCGCACAATATTACTCGCCAATTTACTTCTCTAAATTTTTACGGTGCATTAGCATATTACACACAAAAATTTTAGCATTCGCACAAACAACTCCATACGAACTTTAACTATACCAAATTTCACCCTTCTAAGTTCCCGCAGTGCGCTGCGAAAGGGACAGTAAGGTTTTGCTTAGCGTATTTATATATACATAGATGAAGTCGGCGAAAGCAGCGAGCGGTCGAAAATGTAGGTTTTATATGGTTCTTCTTTTTTAGGCGCGCGGCGTGGAGTATATGACATATACGTCACTTCCTTTACTGAGCGTTACTTCCGTCAGAAAAGAAATCTGAGTTACTCCCTAGTCGCGACTAAAGAAGTTTTACTTCAAAAATGCACAAAAGTTTAGTATTGCTAATAAACATAGCCTGTGAAAGAAGAATGGTAATAGATTATAAAATTTTAGTTTAAAACGTTCATAATTATATGTCTAAAGTAAATTTCTGTGAAAAATAATTACAATCACACTATGCTAGAAATTATATTTGCATGTATTTACAATAAAAGCATTTAACAAAAATAATTTTTTAATGTAAAAAATATATGTAAAGTTTAATTTTATGTGAAGCAAACTGTCACTAACAGTTTCCTTTTAGTTATCATTATACATTAAAAACTTTCAAAATATGAACAATTAAAATAGCTGAATATGTAGAATTTTGAAAAAATAGATTTAATTATTAGAATTGTAACTCTATAAACATAAATATAAATGCAATTTTAGTACTGTGCTTTGTATCCTAACTAATATTATAAATGCGAAAGTGAGTTTGTTTGTTTGTTTATGACGCTTTCACACGTAAACCGCTGCATCGATTAGGATGCATTTTGGTTTAGATATAGACGGGACCCTGGAGTTGGTTATAGGCTAATTAGAATTATATATTTTTAATTACTTTTTTAATTATTAATTAAAAACCGTTTTTACGTTCCCATGCTTGGCGATTTTCGCCCGTATCAATCAAATGATTCATGTTTTGAGATAACAAGAATGCTATTGCTTCAATAAAGAAGCGCGTGCGTGCATCTGAAAAACATTAAATTCCACGGAAATTATGCCAGTTTTATGCCAAATCTATCTATAAATAATAATAAAAATGAATGTTTTCTAGACAAATCTACAGAAAGCAGAGCTTTGAAAATTTGAGCATAGAAGCCCATGACTGTGCACCTGAGGCTCAGAATGTTGAAATTTTAAATACTTTTCTAATTATTAATTAAAAACCGTTTTATCGCCCGCACAAAATGATTTATGCTTTTGAAATAAAGCTGAAATTCTATTTTCAGATAAACATGCATTTGAAAAACATGAAATGGTATGGAAATTATGTTGATTTTACGCCAAATCAAAAAGCATTAGAAAGAAGAGTCCAAATATTCTTAAACTTTATAAATTTCCAAATCCTACCAATAATATAAAAACTCGGCTGTTCGAGCCTCGACATGGGGAGATCCCCCTGAACCCCCCTAATTTTTTAGTTTTATTATTGCCATATTAAAACTATATTAATTAACTTGGCATTTTATCGCTCATCTTTCGCGTATTTCGCCTGGTAACCCTATGTTGAAATTTTTATGAGTGTAACCTATTTTATAGAAAAATACATGTGGTGCATATTCTACAGCTTACGAAATATTGTAACAATAGATTAAAGCTGTTGTGAACTAATAATATTTGAATATATGTAAAAAATACATGTGGAGCATATTCTACAGCTTACGAAATAGTGTAACAATATCGAGACTAAACATTGCTTTAATCTCGATATTAAAGCTGTTGTGAACTAATAGTATTTAAATACATGTAAAATTATGTCGCTTTTTTATGTCGCTTTATTATGTCGCATTTTTGGGACAGATTTTTCAATAAGGGTATTGAGAGATAAAATGACATAGTCATTAAAAAATGTGTACGTTTGTGTGTTTAGATGTTTTTGACTGAATCACACACAAATTGCTGAACGGATTTGGAAAAATTCGTAATGAAGATAGCTTATGCCCTGGATTAACATACAGGCAACCTTCCAAGCATATAGCATAAATAATTCTTTTACAAAAACATTCAAAATAATTCTAATGTATTGCGCTCTATGGAAATTTTATAGCTACTAAACCGATTCTAAAACTTCGTTACACTATTCCTGAGTATTATTGTTTGTTTGTTTGTGGATTAAGACCGATTGACTGCACTAGGGTCCTAGGCCTATATGGGTTATTCCTCTGTGGGGAACTTTCTAAGGGATCCTAGCCCGTATTTACGCGAGGTTTTGGAGAAAACCGCGAAAAACTGCGAGCGGCTAGGTCGACAGGCTCGACCAGGGATTGAACCTGGCACTTCCAGCCTTCCAGTTTTGAGAGTAGAACTTCTTAGACACTGGTGGGACCCCGAGTGTTATAGGCTACCTTTTATGCATATATCACAAATAGTTCTTTTACAGGGATACTCATAAGAATTACATTACACTCTATGTGTATCTCTGTAAGTACTGAACCGATTCCAAAACTTTTTTCACTGTTAGTAAGCTACACTATTCTTGAGTATTATAGGCTAAAATTCATACATGTAGTGCAAATAGTTCCTTTACAAGAACACTCAAAATAATTCTAATACATTACGCTTTCTGGATATCTCTGTAACTATAGAACCGATTCTAAAACTTTTTCGCTAAGAAAAAGCTGCACTATTCCTGATTAACGTAGGCTAAAATTCATGCTATAGCATAAATATTTCTTTCACAAGAACAACAAAAACAGTTAGCAAATACTGTCGTAAATGTATTCGCCAAATACCTGAAAAAAATCTAAATTTAGTAACTCTGCTTACTCTCTTATTTTAAATGAAGTATACTACCACGCGTTATACTTCATATAAAATAAGTAAAAAGCAAATAATATTTAAATGCAGTTTCTTTTGTCGCAAACATATGTGTTATTCACACATGCTTCATTTCTTTTGGGACCTAACTCTAAAGCCGACGCGGACGAAGTCGCGGGTAGCAGCTAGTTATATATATATTTGCATGCATAAAACGCTGTTAATGACTTCAATGCTTTTCTTCTTTAGAAACAATAATTGTGAAGTTTTTAAATAATATCTGTATATTTTATGCTAGCTAATTATACTAATCCAAAATTTTCTTCCATATAAACTGTTACCAAATTACTACATTAAAAAATAAGTAAATATGCAAAAAACTCTGGACAAATGAATAAGCAGGAATTTTAGATTAAAAGCTAAAATCTTTCAACAGCTGTACAGAAAGTTTTATAGAAAAATAAAACAAAATAGCTGAAAATAAATCTTGTGCATAATTCAATAATATATTTAAAATAAAAGAGATATTCTAAAACTTACAATATTGTTAAATATTAACATGCTATTGTTTTTCTTTTTTCTTTCACCATATCACAAATTAATAAAATAAACTGTCAGAGTACAAATAAATAATCCTTCAGCTAATGCAAAGTAAATTTAAGGCTGTTCTACCTGAAAACGGAGGATTTCAGTTGATTTTCGACTAAGATAGGGAGTAAACTTATAATCACATAACTTTGAGAATTTTCAGAATTTTTCCTCCAAAACTAGAATAAGAACTGACATTGCGATAAAATTTGAAAAGTTATTTAATTTTTTTTAAAATATTATTAAACTTGACACTTTTTTTAGAGAAAACGCTATTTTCTCGAATTTTACCCAAGATTAG
The DNA here is from genome assembly GCA_038373885.1 of Cheiracanthium punctorium. Classification (NCBI taxonomy): domain Eukaryota; kingdom Metazoa; phylum Arthropoda; class Arachnida; order Araneae; family Cheiracanthiidae; genus Cheiracanthium; species Cheiracanthium punctorium. Next base: position 26,265 of record JAWZYV010016108.1, on the reverse strand, counting down.
AAATAAATTTACGATGATATAATTATAAGAATTTTCAGAATGTTTCCTCAGAAACTAGATTGGGAACTGACATTGAGATAAATTTTGAAATACAATTTAATTTTTTTTTTTAAATAGTGAAACTTGGCACTTTTTCAGAGGAAAACGTTTTTGATAGACTTTCACTTAAGATGAGAAATGAACTTATGATGATAGAACTATGAAAATTTTTAGACTGTTTCTTCAGAAACCATGCTGTGAGCTGAAACAAATTTCAAATTTGAAAAGTTACTTCATTTTTTGAAAAAAAATTATTAAACATGCCACTTTTTCGGAGAAGTCTGCTTTTTGGTTAACTTTCACTACAGATAAAAAATAAACTTACATTCCTAGAACAATGAAATTTTTCAGAATATTTCTTCGGGAACTGTACTGTGGACTACTGCAAATTTAAAATTTGAATAACCAGTCAGTTTTCATAAAAAGAAAGAAGGAAAAACATTGTTTTTTAAACTCAAATTCAAAATTGGCTGACTGAAAAATTTCCTTTCAAAAGTAACTTTGAAGTATAAATTTATAGATGTATTTAAGAATGTTTTTGGGCCAAAAATGTACTGCATGTTGCTTTTTACAAATGTTATAATTGAAACTCGTAATTGTTTATGAAACCTAATGAACATGACTTTATGACTGATCAAGATTTAAAATAAAATTACAGTAGAAAAGCTACTGAAAAATTTATAATGGTTCTTCTGAAACTACTTTACGATGCTTTATGAACATTAAGTTTATAGGAGCAATTTAATTTTAAAAATAAGATGATGTTTGAGATGAAGATGATATTTCAGACGGAAATTCAAAGAATTTCAGCAGTTTTATCGCGTTTCAATCGAATTTCATTTGAAAAAGTCAACTCGCGCTGATCTCTATAATACTTACTACAATATTTTACATCAAGAAAAGTCCAGTTTATCGTTTTAATTTTAAAGTTATAATTATATTTCTAAAATTTTTCAGAGAAATTCTAAAAAATACAGCTAACAATTGTGTCCATTACATGAATAAAGATGGCGCGACATGTATGCTTGGACCCCCAAACCACCCATATTTCAAGCTTTTCCCCTAGTCCCCGATTCGACTTTCGTTCGTCAGGTTAAACAGCCTTAAAATAAATTAATTTTTCTTATAGATATGTAGTTATTTTAAGTTTATTATACACTATACTACCAATCAAGTGCAACATACATCAAAAAGCGAAATTTTCTGAAAAGGCTAAAATAATGTAACAAATCGTATATACACATACTTCAGATAATAATAATGAAATAATAGGGTGCTGCAGATAATAATAATGTAATAATAAGGTACTTTAGATAATAGTAAAGTGATACTTCAAATAATAAGTTGCAATAAATAAACATATACTGAATACGTCAAATGAGAATATATCTCATAATATGCACTAAATAAACTGAATAATAAATAAATGGAAACTTACCCTAGATGAAGCAGATTCTCGAATTTTTCTGGGGAATCGCTTTAAGCCAAGCATTTTTCATTTGATCGTCTTTCGGAAAGCAAAAAACAGACGCTGTATTTCCACAAGCATAATTGCTTGAACATCCTGGAACCATGCAACATGATGGCATTGTTAAATTAAAAATTAATCAGGCGATGGAATATGATTGAGTTTATCTGGTTTACCACGTGGAAAAGACGCCGCTAAAAATGTTTATGTTTAACCTGGAGAAGCAAGTGCACCAAGTGTCGATCTTCATTTGTGACGTAACGAGGAACTGCTTTATCCAGCTACAAGCCTTTTCCCCCTTTATAGATGGTGTTGGTATCAACAGCCTCCCCTCCTCCGGTACACGAACAACAAGATTACGCCGTGCCAACTATTACGTCCTCGTTTTCTTACATATCTCTATAAATAAAATTAGACTTTTGTCTGTACATTTCTTGGAATTCAAAAATTTTGCGATTTATATCCGTTTCAAGCAACCGGGAATCCGATGCGACCCTCAAAAAAAAAGTTTGCCTGTCTGTCATTCTGTCATTCTGTCGTTCTGTCATTCTGTCCGTGACGCTTTTTTTGTTTAAGCATCACGTAAAAACGACTGAAGCGAATGATATGAAATTGGGTGTCATGATAGGTGGTCACTCAACTTAAAACATAGGCGTCCAATTTTTAAAAATCCTGATTGGATTTTGAGATTTTGCGAAAATCCTTTCAAACTGCGTAAATTTGTGTTCAAGCATCACGTAAAAACGACTGAAGCGAATGATATGAAATTGGGTTTCATGATAGGTGGTCACTCAACTTAAAACATAGACGTCGAATTAAAAAAAAATCTTGATTAGATTTTGAAATTTTGCGAAAATCATTTCAAACTGCATAAATTTGTGTTCGCACATCACGTAATAACTGCAAAGGTGAAAAAATGATATTTGGTGAAATGAAAAGTGGTCACTCACCTTAAACTATAAGCATCTAATTAAAAAAAATCCATCAGATTTCGAGATTTTGTGAAAATCGTTTAAAACTGAGTGAATCTTTGGTCTCGTATTACGTAATAACGACTAAAGCGAATGATATGAAATTTGGTCACACGATAGATGGTTGCTCAACATAAACTATAGGAGTCCAATTTTTTAAACATTTTTATTAGATTTTGAGATTTTGTGAAAATTCTCTCAAAATACGTTTATATTTCTTCAAACATCACGTAATAACGACTAATACGAATGATACGGAATTGAGTGATATGATAGGTAGTTGCTAATCTTAATTTATAGGCGTTGAATTTTAAAAATATTTTGCTTACATTTTGAGATTTTTCGAAAATCGTTTTAAAATGCTGAAATAAAGACTGCAGGGAATGAAACGAATTTAGGTGACATGATAGGTTGTCACTCAACTTAAATTCTAGGCTTCAAATTTTTCAAAAATGCTGATTAAATTTTGAGATTTTGCGAAAATTATTTCAATATGCGTAAATATTTGTTCGCGCATCACATAATTACGACTAAAGCGAATGAAATGATATTACTTAATTACTCTCTAACCTGTAATATTTTAAAAATACATGAAAATTATAACTTCGCTTTCTTTACTTTGGCTTTATACTACATCCATTCTGTGTACTCCTACAATGCTGACGAAAGTTCTTGCTTTTTGGAAATTTCCATTCACTAACCCGTCGAGGACGGGTACTTCAGCTAGTATATAATATATATATTACGCTAATGGGTTTTATAATGTGTATGTTCGCCATGATGTTGAAAGTAAATTTGGCTTGTAGTTTACTCTTAGCACTCTCCAAGTATGGCGAGAAATCGCAAAGCTAGACTCTGCGCATTTCCTTTGTACAACACGGTTTATCCTTTCCTCACATTTTCAACCGGTTTTGAATGGCGGTGAGCATTTTAGTATATTTTTACTTTCTGGTCATGACCGATGTAAGTCAATCAGGATGTGTGCGTTATGTTTTTTATGTAAAAGATTGAACATACAAAACTGGGTAAAATATATCTTTCGAAAATTGTTCTCTGGTCCATTCATAAAATAGGATGCAGTTTCAGTTTATTGAAAAATGTTTTCCCTTTTCAATTATATTTTACACTTTTTTAATACATAATATATATTGGCAATAAACTTTGCGCAATTAGAGCTCCTCCAGAATGACAAAGAAGCATATAATTTTTCTTATTTATAGACTTTTTGTTCAATGTTCCTTTTTGCTGTCTTCATAATGGAAACAATGAATACCTGATCAAGCGATTCGTTCTCAGCTATGCACCAAGTCTTCGATCTTTACTTCTTCTAAACCAGCGATACAATAATCTTAAAATGAAACAACAAAATAGAAAGTTAAAGGTAATTTATTTTCTTATTTTTGTAGTTCTTCTAATAAACAGTATCAGATTTACAAAGCACAAAAAATTAACACCGTAGAACCTTTATTTCTTTTTAGATAGTTTAAATGATCTAGATTCTCGAATGCATGAGCACCCATAAGGGTTACAAGTAAGGCACTATGCCCTATACACTTAGATTTTTAGCGCAGAAAATATATTTTGTGAGCAGATACTTTTTCTACAAAAATTCACAGTGAGATGTATTCTACCATCTTCTGATGTTTCACCCATCTGTGTACAACCATAAGCAATACAAGAATTTTGAGTAAACGCAAGTAATTCAACTACTCTCATAGCCTTCAAAAAATGTTTTCCCATAGTGCTGTGCGATGACAGAACCCAAATAAAAGTTGTGCAGTGGTGTACGACTGCCAAATAGGTTGTAGCCCTATAGAAAGATTTCTCTGCCACCAAACTCGTCAATTTTCCTTGCGTTGTAGAAATGGTACCCAGTTCTTCGTCCGCTGCATATGACTTGCCAAGAACACTAGTGCAGTCATGAGAATTCTGTATCGTTCCTCCATTGCAAGGGAAATTGATCAATTTGGTGGCAGAGGAATTCTTGTCAAGTACTGTTTGGCAGTCGTACGGCACTGCACGACTTATATTTGGATTGTGTCACCGCAAAGCATTAAGGGAAAGAGATCTTTGTAGGCTATATGAGGTTTTCTCGATCTGCACCAAACCTGGATTCCATTTTCTTGGACGATAATGCGAGGCCACAAAGAGATCGCACTGTTGATGATTTTTAGTCGGAGAATATTCGCAGCATGAACTGGCCTTCGAAGGCTCGAATATGTTTGGAATAGTTAGGAGAGCCATTGCACGACGTTTACGCCCCTTCTAGTATCTTATAGGTGTTAAAATTCTCGCTTTTGCTAAAATAGGTTTTACTGCCTAAAGCATTTTTCATCGCCCTTATTAACAGTATTAGGCTCACTGTGAGGCTGTATAACAGTGCAAGGTGGTTACACTCAATATAAGATGGACCTTTCGCGAAGTATAGTGGATCATGAATTGACCGTTTTTGATAATCCGTGTATATTAACTAACAACTCACCTCTTTTTTGGTATTGTTATGCTGCTATATTTTTTCGCTTATGATAATATATCTCAGAGTCAAATTTTGATACAATAAACCAAATATTTCTTCAGTTATTACAGATTTTGATGTAACCTTAATTTTGAACGCCGGTATAGTTGAAGAACATTTAAGATTTGCTCCTTTAAGAAACGGGATGCTCAAAATTTTCTCTGATATGGAGCATATAAATGTTAAAAATAGTAGGAATAAAACTTGATGGGCGCTCAATCATGTATGGAAAAGACAGAGGTGTGCAAAAACTAATTAGAAATCAGTTTCCATGACTTTGTACTTTCCCTGTGAATTTGACAGATTAAATTTAGTTGTGAATAACTTGAATTCAGTCTGAACTTTAGGAACCGTTACTCTAACGAAATATCCGACATATGCATGCCCGGATTCTGTTTATCAAATGGGAGAAAATTCCAATCACACAGGTAGCCCAATGTGAAATGAATTCTGACAATTTCCATCAAGTTTCCTCTTTTCTTAAAGGAGAAACTGAATCTGAAAATCTGTTGCTTCAGTCGGCAGTTTACTGCATTCAACTGCCTCTCCAAGATTTTCTTTTGGAATCGGCTTTAAAGTATATCTTTTTTTTTTAAACAATTCAATAGAAAATATGGGCTAAGATCAGATTAAGTATACTTTCACTTTTATATACATCTAAACTGACACCTGTGCCGTGATGTCATCATTCAACCTGTAAGTTTATGTTACTATTAAAAACGAACTAACAGAATAAATTAATACTCAATATAGTTTCTTGAACCGCCTTGTAATTTTATTTTAAATTGCACCACTAAACTGAAACGGAAATTGTTACAAGTCTGAAGAGTGTACCCCCCCCCCCCACCAATAAAAAATATGCCTATGGACTTCCATATAAGAATATCGCCATTGTTCTATCTTTTATTCCAGTGACATCTGCAACAAATAAAAAGTACAAAAAAGCAATGTAATAAGTGTTTTTGAAGTACTGTAACCTGTATAGTATGTTAAGTGAAAAAATCAGTTAATATGCTGAGCTCATGAAATATATTCTTACGCACAAGTAATTGCACTACTGATCTTTAAAATTTGTGCTTTTTTCTGTAAAAATTTAAAATGTATTTGTTTATCTTGCAGATTTTGGCTATGGGAAATCCAGTCTCGGAGTTTGCAACTGCGCTAGTCAATTCTGAAGACGAAGCTAGGAACGTACAAGCAATTTTTGGATCTGAGGTTTGTGAGCTTGCTCTGAATAGAAATGCCACCAGACATCTTTTTCTGCAGAAGCTGAACGATGTCGACATTTTACACGTTGCTTCTCATGCATCGTCACAAGACGCTGAGGTGAGAGACTAACATCTTCGAAATGTAATCCTGCGCTTGTTTAAAAATGTGGTGCGTAAAGAAATCAAATAAGTTTAATTATAAGACTTATTAATAAGAGTTTAATAATTAAGAGAATACCTAAATACATTAATGTTCGAATTGTTTAAAGGTATTAATAACATTTATTTTCATACATATCAAACTTTAACGTGTGATTTTATTTTCATAGATATCTGACTGTATATCCGATATGGATGATATATTTTTTTTAGATTGCCTTTTTCTCACCATAAATTGTAAGAAAATGACACTTTTGTGGAACACCTCTTATCATACAGGTGTTATTTTGAAAAAAAAATAGCTGAAAAAAGCTTTCTGTTGTTTATTAGCTGCCTAAATTTTAAAAATATTTAGCTGAGGTCTTTATAGCCTAGAAAGTTATTAAAAACAAAATTTTATCTTTTTCACATTTAATTACTTTTTTTTCACTATTTATTTTTTAAATATTATTGGCTTCATTTCAGATTTCTATATTTGGTTCATCAACAATGTTTTTTCCAAGTACGAGTATTTTGCAATTTTTATTTAATGTTTTAAAAATCTCTTATACTCAATAAACAATCGAAAAAGATTGAATGTGAAAAACAAACGTTATATTTTCATTTATAATACATCCTATTTTTAGGTATAAATGCATAAGAATATTATTCTTAATCTCTAGAATATATTTTAAATAAATAAAAGATAATTTTCAGATTTTTATATTGTGTTAGTCTAAAAAAAAAGTTTTCCTAATTAAAATTGTTATAGGTTCTCTAGATTGACTTGTAACTGACTTTTTAGCTGAAAATGGGAAATCAAATAATTATATACACGTTGAAAAGTTACAAAACAATTATTTTGAGCAGAAATTCAAAATTAATATCTAAAATTCAATTAGGGGATTTGTTTTTGCTTATTGTATGCTCAGTAAGTGTAAAAACGTAGCTTGGTACAGAAGGTAATAAATAAGCAGCAAAAAACAACGTGTGAAAATGCAAAAATAAAAAATAAATAGCAGACAGGTTTCGGACCGTAGGATATACCGTCGTCGGTACAAGAATGAGAATGGCAAAATTTGCTCTGTTTTTGATGAAAAAGTAGGAATTCAAGATAGTGTTTACGAGGACCAATAGGAAAGCAGGAAATTAAAGTAAGTGAGAATAGATGGAATTCCAACATTCAAAATGGGGGAACGAAGAAATTCCGATTTTAGTTCAGCTAAACGTAAATTTGCGAAACCCGTTTCACAGTGAATTAGATTTTCTTAAAGCTTTCAGTATCCACGAAAACATAACCACTCTTTTTAAATTTTGATTTCGCTGTCCTTTCTCTTTCTCAATTATTTATTTTAAATTTATTTTCTACTGTTCCATGACTAATATTTTTTAAATTGATATAGTTATTAGTACAGTAATATAAGGTGTTTTGTAATTCAAATATTATGTACCATAATTAAAGATTATTGGTAGATAAAACGGTTTACAGACGCAATTTTTTTAAACATAATTATCCTTCAGGATCATGAACACCTGACAGTATGTAATGATACAATATTACTACCATACACTGAAAATAGCACCACAAAATCTTACATTTTCCGTTTAATCAACTTCTATTTATTTATTGCGAATAATATTTCAGTTACAATTAGTGCTACTGCATTCAAATAGTAATAACTAAAATAAATTATAAAAATATTGGACTTGGAATAGTAGAAAATGGATTTAAAATAAATAATAAAAAAGTACGGAAGAAAATCTGTAAGTAATAATATAAGAATAAATGAAATTTTACATTAAATGAATTATAAGTATTGATGTATTAAAAAAAATAGTTTTCACCGCGAAGGATTCGAACAAGTAATGCGAGTGTAGAAGTTAAGAGATTTACTATCACGCTTTTTCGCTCAAGCGAAATCTTGCATATAAAATTTTGGTGAAGTGGTTTTAGGACGCAGTCTATTCTTTTTATGGTAAAGTGGATTATGACGTCTTAGTATTTTACACGATGTTCATTCACTTTGTATACTACCAATTCGCTAAAGATAATTAAAATCGGTTTCCCTCAAGCCTTGCCTCCTCCTTGTAAGTGGCTCTTATCGGAGCCCCCGGGAATCAGTTGCGGCGACCCCGCTCTTATCAAGAAATATTTTAACATAACCAATTAGGATGTTGGCATTTCAATTTTTATGCATAACGATTTTAAAAGAAATCATCCTGATCAGCAAGAAGCTGACAGCAGAAATTTATCTGTTATTGCTGGTATTATCAAAATTTGAAGAAAGTCGAAAAAATATCTGCGCAGAAATGGGTTAATGTTTAAAAAAAACATTAATGAACGTTTTTTGAACGTTAACGGTCGTTCAGAGAACTTTCGCTGTCTGGGAATGTGTTTCTTAGAGCATCATCTTTGGAAGAAGCAAATTATTTCCCACCTAGTAAAATAAAAACGGCAACACTGACAAAAAACTTGTGATTTTTAATGTACAGAGTGGTTATAATTAAACTTCTCCTAAGAAACAACATTCCAGCATATTGCCACCAATTTTGGAACATGAATTGTACATAAGATGCGTAAGAAAGTAAAATAAAAAATCCTCTGTACACACAATTCCAGGATTTATTCAATAACTTTTAAACATTTATTGACTTACTAGCTGAAGTACCCGTCCTTGACGGGTTAGGACTGAATGCAATTTCCAAAAAGCAAGAACTTTCGTCAGCATTGTAGGAGTACACAGAATGGATGTAGTATGTTGCTAAAGTAAAGAAAGCAATAGTTTTTATATATTTTTAAGATATTACAGGTTAGAGAGTAACTAAGTAATATCATTTCATTCGCTTTAGTCGTAATTATGTGATGCGCGAACGAATATTTACGCATATTGAAATAATTTTCGCGAAATCTTAAAATCTAATCAATATTTTTGAAAACTTTGAAGCCTAGAATTTAAGTTGCGTGACAACCTACCATGCCACCAAATTTCGTTTCATTCCCTGCAGTCTTTATTTCGTGATGCTGGAACAAAAATTTCAGCATTTTAAAACGATTTTCACAAAATCTCAAAATGTATTCAAAATATTTTTAAAATTCAACACCTATAAATTAAGATCAGCAACTACCTATCATATCACCAAATTTCGTATTAGTCGTTATTACGCGATGCTTGAAGAAGACCGCATTTTGGGAGAGTTTTCACCAAATCTCAAAATTTAATAAAAATGTTTAAAAAATTGGACACCTACACTTTATGTTGAGCAACAACCTATCATGTTACCAAATTTCATATCATTCGCTTTAGTCGTTATTACGTAATGCGTGAACAAAAATTCACTCAGTTTGAAACGATTTTCGCAAAATCCCAAAATTTGATCGATTTTTTTTTAGATGCTTATCGTTTAAGGTAACCACCAATCATTTCACCAAATACCATTTTTTTTTACCTTTGCAGTTATTACGTGATGTGCGAACACAAATTTACGCAGTTTGAAACAATTTTCGCTAAATCTCAAAATCTAATCATGATTTTTTTAAAATACGCATCCTAAAGTTTAAGTTGAGTGACCACCAATGATGATACCAAATTTCATTTAAATCGCTTCAGTAGTTTTTACGTGATGCTCGAACACAAATTTACGCAGTTTGAAAGGATTTTCGCAAAATCTCAAAATCTAATCAAGATTTTTTAAAAATTCGACGCCTATGTTTTAAGTTGAGTGACCACCAATCATGATACCAAATTTCATTTCAATCGCTTCAGTCGTTTTACGTGATGCTCGAACACGAATTTACGCAGTTTGAAACGATTTTCACAAAATCTGAAAATCTAATCAAGATTTTTTAAAAATTCGACGCCTATATTTTAAGTTGAGTGACCACCTATCATGATACCCAAATTAATTTCAATCGGTTCAGTCCTTTTTACGTGATGCTCGAACACAAATTAACGCAGTTTGAAACGATTTTAACAAAATCTCAAAATTAAATCAAGATTTTTTAAAAATTCGACGCCTATGTTTTAAGTTGAGTGACCACCTATCACGACACCCAATTTCATGTCATTCGCTTCAGCCGTTTTTACGTGATGCTTAAACAGAAAAAGCGTCACGGACAGAATGACAGAATGACAGAACGACAGAACGACAAAACGACAGACAGACAAACCTTTTTTTGAGGGTCGCATCGGATTCCCGGGTGCTTGAAACGGATAGAAATCGCAAAATTTTTGAATTCCAAGAAATGTACAGACAAAAGTCTAATTTTATTTATATAGATTACTGAATACTTGAACAAAGATTCACTCAGTTTTAAACGATTTTCGCAAAATCTCGAAATCTGATCGATTTTTTTTAATTAGTTGCTTATAGTTTAAGGTGAGTGACCACCTATCATTTCACCAAATATCTTTTTTTCACTTATGCTCGAACACAAATTTACGCAGATTGAAATGATTTTCGCAAAATCTCAAAATCTAATGATTTTTTTTAAAATTCGACGGCTATGTTTTAAGTTGAGTGAGCACCTATCATGACACCCAATTTCATATCATTCACTTCAGTCGATTTTACGTGATACTCGAACACAATTTTAAGGAGTTTGGAACGATTTTCACAAAATCTGAAAATCTAATCAAGATTTTTTAAAAACTACGCTGCCTAATGTTTAAGTTGAGTGACCACCAATCATGATACCAAATTTCATTTCAATCGCTTCAGTCGTTTTTACGTGATGCTCGAACACAAATTTACGCAGTTTGAAACGATTTTCGCAAAATCTCAAAATCTAATCAAGATTTTTTTAAAAATCGATGCCTAGGTTTTAAGTTGAGTGACCCTCTATCATGATACCCAAATTCATTTTAATCGCTTCAGTCGTTTGTACGTGATGCTCGAACACAAATTTATGCAGTTTGAAACGATTTTTGCAAAATCTGAAAAAACTAATCAACATTTTTTTAAAATTCGAAGCCTATGTTTTAAGTTGAGTGACCACCTATCATGACACTCAATTTCATATCATTCGCTTCGGTCGTTTTTACGTGATGCTTAAACAAAAAAAGCATCACGGACAGAATCACAGAACGACAGAATGACAGACAGACAAACTTTTTTTTGAAGGTCGCATCGGATTCCCGGGTGCTTGATACGGATAGAAATCGCAAAATTTTTGAATTCCAAGAAATGTATAGACAAAAGTCTAATTTTATTTATATAGATATGAGTCATATCTTAATCTGAATTCCCATAGAAAGCGCCACCTAGAGAATATTGTCAGAAGAGCTGAAAATAATCGCTAGGTGGCACTTTGTATAGGAATTCAGCTCAAGATATGACTCATACAAGCTAATAAATGTTCAAGTTATTGAATAAATGCTGAAATTGTACATTTCGAGTCAATTTCGATTGCTATATTTGAATTTGATGTTTTCCCATGGAAAGCGCTACCCAGTGGACTCTTTTTTGAGATATTCCCTGAGCGCATTTCATATTATACTCTATGTACAAAATTTGGTTACAATCCGTTCACCCATTTTAGCTGTAGAACCCTGTATATAGGGGAAGTTTAAATAAAACTACCCTGTACACGTTATCTGTATGCAATGTTCTTATATGAAATACCGTCCGAAAAGACTGTTTACAATTGGTTTGCAGAATTTCGTCGTAGTCGTGCGTCCGTCAGTGATGAATCTCGTGAAGGACGACCAAAATCGGTAGTGATTCCAAAGAACATCGATGCTGTGCGCAAGATGATTGAAGAAGATTGGCATGTCACATAACGTGAGATAGAAGCATCCCTTGGCATATCACAGACTGCATTACATTCGATTTTGCACGAAAATTTAGCTGTTGAAAAAACTTGTTCCAGATGGATTCTGCACAATTTGACAGAAGTTCAAAAAGAGGCTCAAGCAAAGTGGCGTAAGGAAATGCTAAAAAAATTCAAATTGGGAGCTGTAAAATCTGTATATCCCATCGTTACAGGTGACGAAAGTTGGATATATTCCTATGAGCTGGAAACTAAACAATAATACGCTGAGTGTTTCCAGATGAACCGAATCCTACTAAAGTTTTTTGTTCATAAAGCACTTCCAAGAAAATGCTTGCTTGTTTCTTCGGCTTTACAGGATGTATCGCAAACATTCCTATAGAAGATCGAAAACCTGTTAATGCTAAATGGTAAACAGAAATTTGTTTGCCAAAAGTAATCAATGAAATCAGGAAAAACAACAAAAATCGAAGCATCATTCTTCATCATGACAACGCCAGCTCCCACACAGCACTTGAAACAATTGATTATTTGAAGGATGAAAATATCAAATTAATGTCTCATTGCCTATGTTCTCCTCATTTGTCCCCTAACGACTTTTTCTTGTTCCCTTATGTCAAACAAACAATTCGTGGGCAGCGATTTTCACCACCTGAAGAAGCTGTTGATATCTTCCAAAACCATGTTTCTGAGATATCAACTTCAGAGTGGAAAAACTGTTTCAAGAATTGGTTTGAACAGGTGGAAAAGTGTATAAATATTAAAGGCGGATATTTTGAAAAGCAATAAAACAAATTGTTCTCCAAAAAGTTATTTTTGCTCCTACTTTTTGTAGAAACTTAAAAGGCAGCCCTCGTATTTAGTGTGATTTAAGAATATCTCGTCTCAGTTAATGTGAATGGAAGACTTCACAACTTTTCATGGATTAAGTTGCGAGACTTGATCGTATTTTTAACATGAGCAGAATTTACTCAAAATCTCTATACAGATAACTTTCGTAATTTATTGTATACTAGCTGAAGTACCCGTCCTTGACGGGTTAGTGAATGCAAATTTCCAAAAAGCAAGAACTTTCGTCAGAATTGTAGGAGTACACAGAATGGATGGAGTATGTTGCCAAAGTAAAGAAAGCGAAGTTATAATTTTTATGTATTGTTAAAATATTACAGGTTAGAGAGTAACTAAGTAATATCATTTCATTCGCTTTAGTCGTAATTATGTGATGCGCGAACGAATATCTACGGATATTGAAATAATTTTCGCAAAATCTCAAAATCTAATCAACATCTTTGAAAAATTGGAAGCCTAGAATTTAAGTTGAGTGACAACCTATCATGTCACCCAATTTCGTTTCATTCCCTGCAGTCTTTATTTCGTGATGCTGGAACAAAATTTCAGCATTTTAAAACGAATTTCGCAAAATCTCGAAATCTGATCGATTTTTTTTAATTAGATGCTTATAGTTTAAGGTGAGTGACCACCTATCATTTCCCCAAATATCATTTTTTCACCTTTGCAGTTATTACGTGATGTGCGAGCTCAAATTTACGCAGTTTGAAACGATTTTCGTAAAATCTGAAACTCTAATGAAAATTTGTAAAAATTCGACGCCTATGTTTTAAGTTGAGTGATAACCTATCATGACCCCCAATTTCATATCATTCGCTTCAGTCGTTTTTACGTGATGCTCGAACACATATTTACGCAGTTTGACAGGATTTTCGCAAAATCTCAAAATCCAATCCAGATTTTTTAAAAATTGGACGCCTATGTTTTAAGTTGAGTGACCACTTATCATGACACCCAATTTCGTATCATTCGCTTCAGTCGTTTTTATGTGATGCTTGAACACAAATTTACATAGTTTGAAACGATTTTCGCAAAATCTCAAAATCCAATCCAGATTTTTTAAAAATTGGACGCCTATGTTTTAAGTTGATTGACCACCTATCATGAAACCCAATTTCGTATCATTCGCTTCAGTCGTGTTTATGTGAAGCTTGAACACAAATTTACGCAGTTTGACACGATTTTCGCAAAATCTCAAAATGCAATCAAGATTTTTTAAAATCTGGACGCCTATGTGTTAAGTTGAGTGACCACCTATCATGACACCCAATTTCATTTCATTCGCTTCAGTCGTTTTTACGTGATGCTCGAACACAAATTTACGCAGTTTGAAACGATTTTCGCAAAATCTCAAAATCCAATCAAGATTTTTTAAAAATTGGACGCCTATGTTTTAAGTTGAGTGACCACCTATCATGGCACCCAATTTCGTATCATTCGCTTCATTCGTTTTTATGTGATGCTCGAACACAAATTTGCGCAGTTTGACAGGATTTTCGCAAAATCTCAAATCCAATCAAGATTTTTTTTAAATTCGACGCCTATGTTTTAAGTTGAGTGACCACCTATCATGACACCCAATTTCATATCATTCGCTTCAGCCGTTTTTACGTGATGCTTAAACAGAAAAAGCGTCACGGACAGAATGACAGAATGACAGAACGACAGAACGACAAAACGACAGACAGACAAACTTTTTTTTGAGGGTCGCATCGGAGTCCCGGGTGCTTGAAACGGATAGAAATCGCAAAATTTTTGAATTCCAAGAAATGTACAGACAAAAGTCTAATTTTATTTATATAGATATCTATGATCAATATTTAAGTAATAAAAGCTTAGATCTGTACTTTTGGAACACCCTCTATATATGGTATAACGATAACACTGCTGGCATGAAATGGGGGGAAAATTGTACATATTGTTGATTTATTGACATTCTCAGTTGCATTAATCTGTTGTAAGTATTTAGTGTGATTTAAGAATATCATGTCGCAGTTAATGTGAATGGAAGACTTCACAGCTTTTAGTGGATCAAGCTCCGAGACTTGATCGTATTTTTTACATGAGCAGTATTTACTCAAAATCTCTGTTAAAAATGCATTGTTTGTAGCTTAAACAGATAATTTTATGCATTTATTTTAATTTTTTTAAAGGACGTATTTTTGAAGGAGGATAGCGCGCAAGTAGTAGGTGATTATTCAATGCGTGGTTCCCTCTTTCTGGCAAGTTCCGACGACGTGTGCGAAGGTATTGTCAATGCCACCGAAATTGCGTCCGTCGACTGCAGATGTCAGCTGGTCACCCTCAGTTGCAGTGAAACGGGTCTCGGGAAAGTTACAGGTTTGCGGAGCCTTTCAACCTCTAAAGCAAATTAAAAATCGCACTTTGAATTCTAAACGAATGCTTTTTTTTTTTTCTTTTTTCTTTTAGGAGATGGAGTTCTTGGGTTGTACAGAGCTATCTTCGCAGCAGGAGCGGCATCTGTGTTAGTGACTTTGGGGAAAATTCCAGATATAATCACAACTAAATTAATGGAACACTTTTATAAAGAATTTAAGGTAGCTTTGGCGCTTAATGGGGTTAAAGAATAATAGATTTTTCCTCTATAAAGTAATTATTTGTGGATTTCTATAAAATTCTGCTAAAAAGATGGCAAAACATTTTTACATATATTTTTGTCTTTAGAGGTATAGAAAGCTCATCTTGTTTTCTAAAAGAAATCAACGGGTATGTATAAAATCTTTTATACATAATTTCAATTTATTTTGTTGAAATTTCGTTCATTTATGAAAGATTAGACAATCGCAGAAACCTTTAACTGCAATATTTGCCTTGAAATTTTTTTTTTATAAATTAGCCCTAACATTAATGTAACATCACTCCTTATAACATAAAAAGTCGTAGTTTCATTTGTGAATTTTAAAGTTATAAAAATGTGTAAATGTGTCTTATAAAATATGTGTAACATTAGGTACATTTCTGTTTTTCAATTAGAAAGCTACTTAAAAATGTTGGGTAAATAGTATTGACTGCTGCTGAAAGACAGAAAAGGTGATGAGATAAATTCAAGAATGAAGGAAAATATGAAAATCATAAAAACAAAGCAGAAGCAATAAACAGCCAAAATAAAAGAAGAAATGATCCAGCTAAATTACCTCAGTAAATTCAGAAGAAGGTAACAAGATTTTTATCTTGAAATTAGAGAAAATGTTTGAAAAAGGGTATTCTGAATTGATTGAAGTAATTTAGCTAGGTTATTTCCTTTTTATTTTGGCTCGATATTGGTTCTGCTTTGTTTTTCTTTAATAATCTTCATATTTCCATTCATTCTTTAACTTATCTCACCTTCTTTTCTGTCTTTCTGTAGTAGTCAATGCGATTTTTCCAATATTTTTATGTAGGTATCTAATCCAAAAACAGAAATGTGACTGATGTTACATATTTTTTATAAGTTTAAAATTCATAAATTGAACCAATATCAGATATTCAAAAGACTAATATTAAAGTTATCTTCATAAAGGAAGAGAAAATGACTTTTTATATTTTTGGGACTATTTTTATTTAAGCAAGAAAATCTTTTATAGAATTTCGTGACTGATGTTACATTAAACATTTGGCCAAATTTACAAAAATTGTTTTTAAGATAAATATTTCAGTTAAAGGTTTCTGTATTGGTCTAATCTTTTCATATACAAACGAAATTTCAATTAAAAAATAACATTTCATTCATATTTGTTGATTTCTTTTATAAAACAAGATGAACTTCCTACACCTCTTTCAGACAAGAACTCGTGTAAAAACAGTAATGTTGCCAAAGATTGTATATAAAACTTTTAAAAAGGTGTTGTCAACTTTTTTAGCATCATTTCATAGAAGTTCACATATTTTTACTTCATAGGGGACTAAAGTATTCTTTTTTTATTAGATTTTTTTTTTTTTTTGCCATTGGTGTCCCTAGTTTCACGGAATCGCCCATTACTTGATCCTTTTTAATAAATTAATTTTTATAATAAATTTTTAAAAAACTCTTGACGCAACCTGTATTAGATTTTATAATATCGTGTTTATCGTTATTTTTATATATATATATATATATTTTCCAAGACATGGTATGTATTATTATTTTTTTCTTTCTTTAGGAAACTGGTAAAGTGTCCAGCTCTCTTCGAGCAGCAATGTTAAATTTAATTCGAGAAGATAAACTGCCTCCTCAGCAGTGGGCTGCATTTTCGTATATCGGTGCTTTTTCGTGATTTTCTAGTCGCTGTGCCTGGATGCCAAACAACAAAGGACCAACATGATACTTCAAAACTGTTTCTGTGGCGATCTTTCTAATGATAATTCTCTTTCTGTCTATAAAATAGTTTCTCGTGCCAAGGGGGAATGTTCGCTGTTTGTGCCTCTACAACACTGAGAGAGAATGTGTCAACATTGTGTCGTAAGATGAAGTGGCACTCTTCAGCAAGCACAAAAATGCTTCATAGGCTGCTATGTTTACCTAATTTACAACGTGACAGTTAAAAACATTGCATTTTGGTGGTTCTTAGTACTTTTCATGTTTTAAAAAAAAGTACTTGGAAGACATCCATATTTTTTTTTAAATTATAAACAGAACTGTTTTCATTCGTAATGAAGAAACTGTTTAACTATACTAAGAATTAATATTTAATGAAAAATCATTGGGAAAAGCATGTTTTAAAGTGAAAAAAAGTTTCACATAATATAGCATCATTTTTCAACATAACATTTTACAGATTTGCCCAATAAAACTTACCTAAGTGTTGTGCAAATACCCTACAACAGGTTTTATCATTAAATAAAAATTATTTAAGAAAATTCGTTAAAACACAGCAAATATTGATGCCTAATGCTTAAAAAGTTACTCAAATTCCAGCTTTAGCTTTTATATACTAAATTTTGCTTTTTGTTGCCGTTTATGTAGATATATGTATTGTATTTGTAAAGTAAAAATTTGTAGATAATATTTGAAAATGCTTCTTTTGTTGAAATGTTCCTTTTGTTGTAGAAAATATATTCAAATAGGTAATGTCTGAATGTTCTTGAATATTTTCTTTTTTGGGGGCAGGTGGTTATACCCTCTTTGCCCCTAGTAAGTTATACCTATGATAAGTGCATTAAAACATTCTGGTATTTAAAGGTTAAAACTAATTTAGATCTTTGTAAATAACACACATATATAAAATGAAACGGTAGAAACGTTTGGGCTAGTACAGAAGGTCCATCCTTCTTCTTGTTTTTTATTCTCTCATATTCCTCCCTGTGTGGAAGGAGGAATTTTTTACAGCTACAGAAGGATTTTGTACCACCCGAAACTTTCTTACTGTAGCATTTTATACACGTGCGTATTATTTACAAAGTTTTTTTAGTTTTAAAACATTATGGAAAACTATTGTTATTTCAAACCTGAATAGTTAATTCTTAGTATACTTTCTAATTAGAGATAACTTGAGTATTGATCTGTATTTATTTGCGTATGTGTAAATTTGTTACTAGAAATAAAATATTCTACACAGTTTTGTAAAATATTCTCTGTGCATTGACCACAAATGGACGCTGCATTTATAATGACTTGAAATGAATGCCTATATATTAGCGATAGTAGAATTGAACTAAAACCCATTACCGAAATAAAGATTTTTCTGAATTTATATGCAAATGAAGAAGATAAATCAAGCAAACTCATCGATTATAAAACACTTTCCAGCACAATTACGTCTTATGTACATAATTTTTTGGGAGAGATAGTTTATCCAAGATCTATATGGCTCTTTACGGGCCTTCATCTTAGTACCTAATACGAGCCGTAATTAGGTACATATTCCTAAATATATGATCTGGTAGTGAATTTTCAGTCAATAAAGCTTACCAAACTTACTTATAGTAAATTGATAGGAAGACCTTTTTTTCTTCTTCAAAAAAATATTCTAGCGAAAGAGGAATTTCCCATATCTTTTTCATACATAAAATCAGGGTGGGAAATTACAGTATTTAGTCACTGATCCTTTGGACCAGTGACTTCCTGACTTGCCTGGTCCGTATACATTATTTTGTAAAAAATGCAAAACAGAAGTAGTTGCATGAACAAACTACGTTGATTTCCGTTAAGAGCTGGTAGTACTGACAGTACTCTAGGCGACTAATTTGAAAATCTGGTCGAAAAAAATCCCCTTTTTTTTTAAAGTTGCTTTTGAGCTTTCGGAAAACATTCTAATCTGTTTTTTTAATCGTGCTATAAAAGTAAATATATTATATGCTCTGTTATATATATATATATATATAACGCATGAAGTTTTTAAATTTATCATTTTATTCAATTCTTCTTAAATGAAGCTAAATTTAGCATGTTTACTTCTTAACTGCAAAATCATTCAAAAATGTACTATTTTGGGAACTAAAATTGAGAAAATGGCTACTAAACTGGTGACATTTTTTAAGTCGGTGAGGTTACAAATGATACTTATTTTAGTGTATAAAAGTACTTTCCTCCATAAAATTTGAATCATGTAGTATACAACAGGTATAGATACAGAAAATTTCTTTACTGAATAGCTAACATTTAAGAAATAATTTGATCTAAACAAAATGTACAATAAAACGAAATGTTACCCTAAAGTTATGTGTGTTACCATAGTACAATTTTATTTATTATTACTTCCTGTAAGATTTTGTTTAGTACATACACACATATATATGGTTGTAACGAAAGTTTTCCGCTAGATTTGCTTGAGTCAGCTCACGCGGTACCCAGCTATTGACCTTATATGTCAAGCTTATGCGATGCTTAGCGCGACTAATGGACATGGCACTAAAGTCTAACTCTTTTAGCTAGCTCTCGTGGATGAATATTTTATCTTCTTCCACAAATTCTCGTAGGCGGGCCTCATCAGCATCAGTAGTCTGGTCAGAGCGCTCTGCTTCCTAAATATCCTAGTCCTCGTTTTTGAACTTTCGGTACCAAATCTTCACAGTGTCATATGATACAACAGTAGTACCTTAAGCTGTACACATGATTCAGTGTCATTCTGTAGCTCACTTTTTGCGACAGAACTGAGAGTAAATGATGGATCAATCTGGTAGCGTGGTAGTTCCATTTCAGACACCTTATACTTAATCATAACGATATTGTTTTACGTATTTCACAACACAGTGCTCTAAAACAAGTCTTTTCTTTCAAATAACAAAAATCGTTTTACAAAATATTGGCAAAGACACCAACGCGAACTGCTTGTGCAGGCAATACTTGGAGTGGCGGAAAACTTTCGTTACAACCTAATATATCAACCATAAAGTATTATACCTCATTTATAAAATCTCTAACTCTGAAATATTGAAATTAAACTGTTTATAGATGATTTTATATTGGTTCTGAAATGTGTTAGAGCCTCTCTTAAAAATTCTTTTGTGACTGCA
The DNA here is from genome assembly GCA_038373885.1 of Cheiracanthium punctorium. Taxonomy (NCBI): domain Eukaryota; kingdom Metazoa; phylum Arthropoda; class Arachnida; order Araneae; family Cheiracanthiidae; genus Cheiracanthium; species Cheiracanthium punctorium. Next base: position 5,876 of record JAWZYV010016108.1, on the reverse strand, counting down.
AATTTGTAAGAAAATTGCAGTTTATGAAAACTGCACACAATTCACTAATGATAGGCGCACATAATTTGCAAACGACTGACCAACGGATTTTGCTGTTTTTTAGAAAAGAAAATCATTTATGTTGTTTTTTATCTTTCAAAATGTTACCCTTAAGGAATGTTTTTTTTTTTTGGGGGGGCGAGGGTGGAGGTGGGGGTTTATGAATAAGCCCCCTACCCCGAATCCGCAACTGCCTCGTATTTTAATTATGGCAGCATTACAGTAAATATGCACTATTCCGGTACCGTGCCATTAAATTGTAGTTACTGTTAAGATACCAGACCAGTGCCTTTATTTTTAATAATAGACGGCACCCGGCGGTTTCATATTGGGCATTATAAACTTAATGGTCCAGTGCCTTTATTGTGATTGATGGCCGGCACATGCAGTAGTGCCAGCAGAGTGTCGTTGCCTTCCCGGGCTTCTGGCAAGGTACTTCTCGGGCGACCACTTTTGGTAGGATTCAGTTACTTTTTGCAGTGCCGTGACGGTTCCGGACGTAAAGGCAGAACGGCACTGGTAAGATAGTCTGCCAGCAGCTGTGTGTTTACTGCGTAAAATTTAGGTTTATACTAACTGATCAGGAAACCGCGGTTACATGGTAATTTCCTTATATGACTTTAGAACTTTACGATAAGTTTATTATTAGAACTTTATGATAAAATAAGTTACAAGCGAGTAAATAAAATAACATTTTTAGATCTAACTATCAAGATATTATTGTTAGAAAGCAATAATATACCAATTCAATAATAGGAATGCTTATATTGTAGGCACAAAAGTAGCATTTATCCAGATACGGACTACACACATATTTCATTTTATGTTATAAGATCTCTCTTTAAGTAGAACATATCAATAAGTTTCCCGAAATGAAATGTATGTATACCAAAAAAAAAAAAAACCTAACCCTACTACAAACTTAATGTTTGAGAAGAACATACTGAAACCCAGTCTTAAATTAAACAAATATATGATCCTATTGATCGTCATACAAAATATTTTACACGGAGCTAATATCTAAGTAAAATAAAAAATTGGTTTTACATGAAAAAGTTAATAATCGTTATGAAAATTTGTGTGTGTGTGTACGTATATTCTAAAACGATACATTTCTAAAAATAAAACTAAATCACGCGTATCAGTAAAATGTAAAAAACAAGAAAGTCATTCAATTTACTTGTAAAGTAAATAAGTATTAAACTAAAGTTCCTAAATTTTAGAGAATCAAGTTTTTTTTTAAAAAAAGTTAAGTATTATAAATTTAACTCAGAAAAATATTATTTTGATGGAAATAGTGTCATCGCATCTTGTTGCTGTATATTTTTACGTTTAACAAGGTATTTGCACAAAGATTGAACTGCAAATGTTCAGCAAACGTGCTTTCACTAAATAATGATTAACTTTTTTTTTTCCTAAATCATATATCGACAAAGTACAAAACATATTAAAAGTAACGAAAAATTTTGCAAGTTTCACTAAACAAAATACTAAAAGGAATAACTAGCACTAATGGTCAATACCATACTTGTAAAAATCTCTAAGATTAAGCGAAATGCATTTTAGAAAATAAACATTTATCAAGACATCATATTCAAATATTTACTGCCTCACCATGACACAGTGGTTATATCATTGAAAATGGCAGACGGCCGAAGTGTGAAGGTCTTGGGTTCGGGTCCCATCGCGCGGTCGTCGATTTAACAGTCTGGAGTTTTGGTAGGTTTTCTCCAGGTTTGGTCCATGCCCAAAATGTCGCCTTTGGCGAGTTTCGCCGAAAAGTAGCCAAACTTGGCGCCAAAAATTATTTTGTATAACTTTAAAACTTTATCCCGTAGAATTTTGGAACTTTTGTATTTAGAACTATTGTAATATCTAACTGTTTTCAATATCTTTTTTGACTGCAATCGAGTGGGTAATTTATTTACAGGGTCAGCCAAATGACTTTAAATACATTAAGGTGTATGGATGCATTCAATTCATTGAAAGTCTGTGGTCAATTACTACTTTGGCTATCCCCAAAATCTCGCAAACTATCTCAAGCTTGTCGGCTTTCGGTGAAATATCGCCAAATAAAGTGTCAGAAGGAAATCTTTCAAATTGAACTCAGCTTTGCGATATCGAAATATTTGGCTAGAAATCGCTAAACCTTACTATTACTCATATTTTACCGCTGTCAAACAAAATAAGTTTAGATGAAGTGCGCCGAAAATATTTTTGATTTAATAGCCTGCAAGGAAGCCATGTGTTGTCCACATCAGATTTTTCTAATTCATGTATGCTTTCTTTTTCCCCACATTTCAGGTTCCCCTCTTTTTAAAATAAAAGAAATTTTCATATCAGTTTTTACATTTCTAGAACCAAGAAAAGCAACCTGAGTGTTTAAACTGCAGAACATAATCATATTACAATTTTATCAGCGGCGTAGTATGGGTAATTGGCACCCAGGGCGCGCCTTCAGTTTGCACTCCCTCCCCCCTCCCTTACGGAAGGCAGGTTTTCAATTGAAAAAAAAAAATGAACTCTGTATGTGTAAGGAAGAAAGGTTTTGCTGCGGCCACCCCGTTGCTACGCTACTGAATTTTACATTTGAAAAGTCTCCTACAATCTTAATGAACTATCTATAACAGCCCAATACGGATGTTTAAGTCCAACTTCACTTCGCATAAGGGCGCGAAAATTTATAGAGGGCGTCCGAACTCAGCAAAGGCATTCATTCCATTGTCGAAAAAAGTCCCAAACCTAGGAAAAAAGATTTCTTAGAACCAGGGAATGGGCAAGATACGGCCCGCAGGCCAGCTCCTAGCGGTCAGTTTCGCCGCCGCATTCATTACTGTTCTTTATTCTCAGTGCAGTGTTGGCCAAATTATTGGATTCATTTCAACCAAAGTCATGTTTCTTTGTTTTAATAGTATTTTTCATGAAATTTATTTAGGTTAGGGTAGGGTTGCTATAAATTTTGGGGTGTCGTGATGAAAGCCGATGGCGGCAGTGCCACGTATTAACACTTCAAAATGTATGAAAAGATATAATGGGTGAGATTTCCATTTATAAAATTATTATAGAAATACTCTTGGAAGAACGAACGGGCTTCGAATCGGAACTGAACGGAAAACCGTTAATTTGGTCGGAACGAAAACCGGAACTGAACCGAAAAAAATTATCGGTTTATTTCGGTTCGGTATATCTTCACAGTCATTTTGTTACTGTAACCAACTTATCGATATTCTCTATTTAACGTCGACCATACAATTATCATTACATATACAGCCTGTTTTCATTCCTCAGAGCACGAAGGTAAATTTATAGGAGTGGACACTTCTCTTAGAAAGTTGGATAACGCCGTTGTTGCAAACAGATGGCGCTACGCACACTGGGTAACTGCGCATCCAGGTTGTTTATATTTCCATCGAGGCGAAGAAAATAGAGATCGTTGAATTAGCAGCACTTCAGAAATTAAATACATAGACTTATGAACGGGATATAGTAATTTCTGGCTTCAGGTGTGTTTGAATTACATAATTGTCTTAAAATACTATTCCGTAATTATTATAGGCAATAATTTCGAGGCGAAGTAATATTATGCATGTAATGTCGTGTTATTATTTTGCCAAAAAGCTGTATTTTAAGAAATAGTAGTAAATTTAGAAGAATGTAGTTTGTGTGAATGCAATATTTAAAAAGTGTTTATTTATAATGACGACCACACTCAAAAAAGCAGTATTTACATATATTTCATGCTGTGACAAATTTTAACACAGCTTTAAATTGCCGCTAAAAAGCTCATATTAAAATATTAAGTTCATGTTGCATAAAGAACTCAGTAATGAATTCAAAGCCATTTTCTGATGCAAATATATACCGTGGCAGACGAAAACTTCTTTTCTGTGAGCCACGATATACACACTCGTTAACAAATATAAACTCAATATTTTAATAATCTTAATATAGAACATTTTTTATTCATTTGTTACTAAACCATGTAAGCGAAAGGGAAAAAAATAATTTAAATTTAGTGCTCGCTTAAATAATATCGTTCACATGCTAGGTCGGAAAATTAAAAACAAATTAGTTATTAATCAGTACGGAAAATGCTTTATTCTTTTGCCGCGAGGATCACTGCACGTCACTAGATTTCCAATGTTTACATAATTGAAACTTATTTGAGGTACCAAAAATCCAGCATAGCAGCAATGGAGAGTGTCCACTCCTATAATATATCTCCGTGCTCAGAGAATTCCTCCTATCGACGCATGCATCAGGTCCGATTCGATTTCATCGAAATAGTGGCGATAGGAAGTTTAGTTACGATCTTTTATGTTCAAAACTCTGTTTACACTTGAACTAGCAGTAAGTAGAATAGTTTCTGAACTCCTGTATTGAAATAAAACAGGATAAAAAACATCATAAAACGACAGCTTGCCAAAATACAGCTTTAAAAAGTACGGTCTCAACATATCACCACTCTTACGAGTGGAATATCGTCTTGTTTGCAGTCGCTCTGCTTTAACCCTTTAACGCGCAGTGTTCCCGCTCTGGGAACACCGAATTCTGACGTTTTGACTGTTGCCAGTCACGAAGAATGGATTTGATTTCTATAAAAATAGTTGCGGGTGACAAAGCTCCACGAGAATCCTTTACTTTTTAGCACGTCATTTCCCGTAAAAAAAATTGTCACGATTATTTTTAACAGCACTGACATCCTGCTGAAAAATGGAAGAATGTGAGAACAGCTGGATAGATTGTCCAATGCTGAAAAAAGGGCAGCCGTTGCCATCGCTCGACATAAATACCAGCAAGATGGCGGACGATCGAAACGTTCATCGCGTGCCAGAGATCTAGAGACCCTTTTTTGACAACAGCTGGCTGTGCAGCTGCGTCAAAAAAGGGTCTCTGTGGCACGCGATGAGCGTTTCGATCGTCCGCCATCTTGCTGGTATTTAAGTCGAGCGATGGCAATGGCTGCCCTTTTTTCAGCATTGGGAGAGGGTTGTGCCTCAAAGGGTTAACAAACGGTACATTACCTCTCGATTTCCTGTTTTGATGTTCACTTGTACTTTTCTGTTTTAGTTCCGCATGAAACTACTTGTAGAAGGCAGATTTAATTCAGTTGAATGCACTAGATGTATAGATAAAATAAATAAAATCTTTCTGTAAAACACACATAAAATGATACTTACGAAAAGGGATGATCATTTCCACCGTACTTTACCATAAGTATTATTTCATGTGTGTTTCTTGCACAAAGTTTTTATTTAATTTATATTTAACACCAGAATTTTGAGTGTTTTTGCTGTAGAAGTATAAATGATTTGCTAAGAAAAATATCAATCTGAGTTATATTTTTCGCATGTCAGTATGCGATCATCCGCGGATGTTTGTATTCACTGTTAACTCTTTGAAAGCGCAGCGTTTTTCTCAATGCCGAAAAAAGGGCAGTAGTTGCCATCGCTCGATTTAAGTACCAGCAAGATGGATCGAATCGTTCATCACGTGCCTCAGATCTAGAGACCATTTTTGATTTGACGCAGCCCTTTTTTTAGCACTGGGCAGTAGGGTGGATCGAAAAAAAAATTATTTTTCAGAAATCTTTATCTCCTGAGGTCTCAATAGTTGTAAATTGATATAAATAAGATATACGTAAAATTTGGATGTTTAACGACAACATCTTGGGGTTGCGCATCGAGTTTGAAATCTAGAAATTTTTGAAAAATACGACTTCTTCAAAAAGCCGACCAAATAAGTACTTTTCCGAATTATTAGGCTCCCGAGGTTTTAGAAGTTGTAAATTGTTGCGAATGAGACGTACGCGAAATCTGGTGGGACTGTGACAACTT
>JAWZYV010016107.1:0-50754 GCA_038373885.1 Cheiracanthium punctorium | reverse complement strand
ACGACTGCAGACTGGTATCCCGACAGCCATATTTTATTTTTCATTAATTTGCATTTGGTTTAAAACTAACCTTAGTTAACTTTTTACTATAATTCTTAATCAAATCAGAATTATGTTTTTAAGTTAATTAATAATGAATATAACGGTTCTATTCTTTAAATGTATTGTAATTTACTAACTTGCATTCAGTTTAATGTAATCGCAATTGAACTTCAGTGAAAATTATTAATTAAAAATTAATTTCTTAATTAACCTTACGATAATCTAATTACTTGTTCTATTGTTTTAATGCAATGTAATGTATTAATTTTATTTAATGGAATTGTATCTGTCAGTTAACAACTAAAATAATGATTAATCTATGTTTTTAATTAAATTACTTAATATAATTATTGGTTCTTTATTTTAATGTAATAAGTCAAACGATGAAATAAGGGGAAAAAACCGTAATATTGCTTCTGGAATACTTCAAGTTGTACTAAGTTATTTTAGATATTCACTTTATGGAAATAAATTTTGATTTCTTACATTTTTCAACATATTTTCTTTTTAGGGGGGCGATTTCCCCCCCCCCCCTTAAAGAAAATGTTAGAAATCAAAACTAACATTTTTCAAAATTAACATTGGCGAAAAACACTAAAGTCAAACGGACGGGTTATGTCTATGGGAAAAAAATAAGAATTCCTAAAAAAATTTCTAAGTCCCCCAAATTACGCGTGTCTCATTAATATATCGCTAATTATTTATTATTTCAACATTAATTAGTCTAATTCATTACGGGGGACACTTAAGGTTGTACCAAGTTATTTTAGATATCCACTTTCCAGTATTACTGAATTAATAATTGATGAATATTAATCAATCGGCATAATCAACGTATTAATAATTGATGAATATTAATCAATCGGCATAACCAACGTATTGTTTTATACGTCGCTAATTAACAACTAAAATAATGATGAATCTATGTTTTTAATTTAATTAAGTAATATAATTATTGGTTCTTTGTTTTAATGTAATAAGTCAAACGATAATTATAATTTTTAGAAACACACACAAAGACTGCAGGAAAAGCGTCAATATAACATATTTATTTACCCAGAAACGTATACATGCACGCCAAGTAATTACATATTATTTTATCATTGGCTGCACGCATAATGCGCATGTTCAAACAGATAGCCAGGTACGCTTCCTCCTAGGCACACAGTTGTAACGTTGTAACTTAATATACCGTCCCTTTTCTCCAGCTTATGAAGAAATTTTTCTAAGTTCTCGAGATCGGCAGTGCGCATGCGCTGGCTGGAAAGGAGAGCATTTACTTTTGCTCCGCTATGGGCTCGTGGTAAAATAACACAGATTACACAGTAAAATATATATAACTTGTATAAATATACAAGTTTAAATATACAGTATTAGTTTAAGAAACATGTATAGATGGCAGCACTAAACAACGGACCCAATAGCCTACATTCTAATGGCACCGTCGGTGCGGATAGTCTGTATTCTATTGGCACCGGCCGGTCCGAATAGCAACGGCCATAAACTGGCCACGTACACCCTCCAAAAAAAGTATTCGAGCAAGAGATAAATTTCCTACGTTGGTTTCGTAAATTAAAAATAATTTATCATAGAATATGAATTAGGCTATGTATAAATATGAATTTCAATATTTCTGTCAGGTTGTGCGTTTTTCAAAAACTCAATTATTATTCCCAAATCTAAAATAGGAAATTCCTCTCTTGCTCGAATAATTTTTTTGGAGGGTGTACAATCACTAAACAATGAGAAATACAGCAGTTTTGTTCTTGAAAATTAACATGCATGCTAATGACGATATGGAATGTTTTGAGATAATGAGGGGGCGTGGACCGTGGTCCTTGGCTTCAAAAACTGGGAACATAGACTCCTCTATAAGTAAGGTGACCAAACGTCCCCATTTTCCGGGGACAGTCCCCATTTTCAGGACGTTTTTCAAATTGTCCCCAGAATGTAAAAATGGAACTGGGGACAATTTATAATTATTGCATTGTTTTTCAATTAAGTTACTGTTAATTATTGCATTAATTATATATGTCCCCAGTTTTATTGTCAGAATCGGGGACATGTCCCCGATTCTGACTACAAAAATCTGGTCACCTTACTATAGGGCAGTTTCAGATTACGTCACAATTCGATCCTGGTAGACAAACATTACATGAATATAAGATTTGCATTGGTTCATTCATATTCCTGGTGGACAAACGTCACTTGAAGAAGAGTTTTTATTGGAAGAGTCCATCACCAGTCACGTGGTTGAAACTGCTCCATCCATAAGTTAAACCTCCTTGATGCAGATGCTCCTTTGCTAAGCTTCTCCCTTCCGAACAATCCAGACGACAGCCTCCTATCCAAGGTTCTCCTCAATCAACCAACCTCTCTCAAACAAAGCCGCGAAAAGTACAATCCTCCATGTATCCATGGTCCAATCCTAATCCAAACACAAAAGAGGCAGTAATGAAAATTTGTGCCTTGTGCTCTACGTGAGTATAGTTTTCTGTAAATATTAAGTAATTATTTAAAATAAATATTCTGTTACTAATAATTTTTCCAGTATTACAAAAAAATATTTTTTTATTTTTATATCAAAAGAATACATTGATATTTAGCTATGAGATATACGAGTCATTCCGCAGTATTCATGTGTTACGTACGGGACATTTCACAGCAAAATTGTAACATACTTGTACATTTTTCAATATCCAAATATAAATGAGGAAGTTTGCAATTCTTTTTAATGTTTTATATGCCATCTCAACTAGATTCCTATGAAGTTTCGTTTTGTTGAACCAAATAGTTTTTTTCTAATTAATTGGTAAAATCATACAAGACAGTGCCCCTTCATGTAAACACGGCGATAGCCGCTGGAGCTTGGCGATCGCCAAGCTCCAACGGCTATCGCCATCTTGTGACTAATAAACACTAGTATATACGGTATTGTATGTGGAAAAATTGTATGTGAAAAAATTGTATGTGGTTTAAAAATCTTTACTGGCGGCTCTAGGATGGACCTGGGGACGGCCTATGCTTTTACAGTTCAGTGGAATGGAGACTTTATTTATGACTTCTGTGAGAGACTTCCTGTGGATGTTACCATCTACCAAGAGGAACAGCTTGCTGTTCTGGCCGCTCTCTGCTGAACAGAGGTGCGGGCTTATGACAGTGTGGAGATTTTGACCGATAGTCGCTCGACCGTAGAGGCCTTGTATGCTGGTTATTCAGAGGATCCTTTTATAGACCAGATTTATGACATCGTTGATCACCATGATAGTATTTTATTTCAAATTTCTTGGATTAAGGCACATGTTGGCATGCTCGGTAACGAGCGTGCTGACAGTCTGGCTAAAAAGCCTTTATTAGAAAACTTTGACATCTTAAGAAGAGATGTACCCATTCCGATTTCTGCTGTGAAAAAATATATTGAACTCGAGATTGCCAGTATGTGGCAGATTGCCTGGGAACGGGGGGAGACTGGCAGGGAGACCTTTCGTTCTTATAAAAATATATATATGGATAAATCGATTTTAAATAAAGCAGTAATTCCGTACATAACGGGAAAAGGTTCCTTTCTCACGTTTTTGTATCGCATTGGTAAATTTGATAATGATCTTTGTGAATGTGGTAAAGTTGGCCGCTCTCTCCATTATGTATATGAAAACTGCCCATTTATGCCTAATTCATTTAGTTTAAATGTCAAAATCAGAGAATTAAAACATTTTATATTAATTATAAAAAAACAAGAAAATATTTGTAAACTAGCACAGAACTATCAAACTCTCAGGATTAAATATAAGAAGTATATATCTGGGAGTGTGGATGAATAATTGTTCTTACATTGTATTTAGGTTTATAATGCTATTTTTATGTACTTATGATTGTAACTTTAATTTTGGGAACATATTGCAGGTTTTAGTATATATTTTATTAGTTTTCTGTGTTTTACTTGTAAACTGATTTTAAATTCACTTGAAATTGGCTTTTAATTGTAAAGTACGTGCTTCAATGGTAAATTATATTTTAATTAGATTTAACTTATATTGTAAATATTGTTGATCATATTGTGATTGAACGTATGTTTTTTTTTTTCTAATTTATTTATATATATATATACACACTATATTTAACATGTCCTCCCCCCAGAGGTAGTGGTTTTCTTCCTTCGGGCAGGTGGCATATAAACAGGGTTGATAATACGTGGTATTTTGTCTGCTTTGTAACGCTTTTAGCTATTGTAAAGTTTTATTTTGTAGTAAATAAATAAGCCTGGGGGGGGGTTTGGTGGGCGTAAACCGCTACCGCGGTCGCCCTCCCTCTTTATCTCAGGTGAACTCCACTAAAATTTTTACAAAGAAACACAAATTCTAAGTAAATGACACTATATAAAACAGTCAACCACAACAAAACATTAGAAAAAGTACAATTAAACAAGCCCTTACCTCACTTTTCCCACCCATTCCATATTCCATTCCATACCACATTCCCCGATGCGCTCACTAACTTACGATAAAGGGTCCGTAAAACGGAATCAAAAACACAGGGAAAAGCCAACACAAACTTATTCCACTCAGAATCAAAGAACACCAAACTTCAATGTTCATACAATTAACACTAAATGAAAATTCTATACTTCAAATGCACCGCGTTTAATTATCAGAATTGCCACTAATATTCTGATTTAAAAAAAAAACGATTTTCCAGACCAGCATGTGATAAAGCATCCAGACGATTTTCAAGTTTATGACGTCAGCTGTACATATGTTCTCCAAGGGCAGAACCAGTAACTCTTTTGGCGGGGGGCGCAAATTGTGAATATTCATTTTATCTACTGTAAAGCCAGCTAAAGCATACGTAAAAGCCCCATTTATGTAAATACATTTTTCTCGGAGGGGAGCATGCCCCTCTGTGAGACCCCCCAAAAAAAACATCAGTGGGTCCGGCCACCGCCTCAGGGGCCCCTCGAAAATATGCTAACGCGGGCCCCTCTGCGAGACCCAAAAAAAACATCAGTGAGTCCGGCCACCTTTTCAAAAGGGCCCCCTCGAAAATATGCTAACGCGGGCCCCTCTGCGAGACCCAAAAAAAACATCAGTGAGTCCGGCCACCTTTTCAAAAGGGCCCCCTCGAAAATATGCTACCGCAGGTAACCCTGCGAGACCCAAAAAAAAACATCAGTGGGTCCGGCCACCGCCTCAGGGGGCCCCCTCAAAAATATGCTAACGCGGGCCCCTCTGTGAGACCCCCAAAAAACATTAGTGGATCCGGCCACCGCCTCAGGGGCCCCCTCGAAAATATGCTAACGCAGGCCCCTCTGCGAGACCCAAAAAAAACATCAGTGGGTCCGGCCACCGCCTCAAGGGGGCCCCTTCAAAAATATGCTAATGCGGGCCCCTCTGCGAGACCCAAAAAAACATCAGTGGGTCTGGCCACCGCCTCAAGGGGGCCCCCTCGAAAATATGCTAACGCGGGCCCCTCTGCGAGACCCAAAAAAACATCAGTGGGTCCGGCCACTGCCTCAAAAAGGATCCCTCGAAAATATGCTAATGCGGGCCCCTTCAAAAATACGCTACCGCGGGCCCCTCTGCGAGACCCAAAAAAACATCAGTGGGTCTGGCCACCGCCTCAAGGGGGCCCCCTCGAAAATATGCGAACGCGGGCCCCTCTGTGAGACCCAAAAAAACATCAGTGGGTCCGGCCACTGCCTCAAAAAGGATCCCTCGAAAATATGCTAACGCGGGCCCCTATGCGAGACCCAAAAAAAACATCAGTGGGTCCGGCCACTGCCTCAAGGGGGCCCCCTCAAAAATATGCTAACGCAGGCCCCTCTGCGAGACCCAAAAAAAACATCAGTGGGTCCGGCCACCACCTCAAGGGGGCCCCCTCAAAAATATGCTAATGCGGGCCCCTCTGCGAGACCCCAAAAGAAACATCAGAACCATGTGACATCAGAAACATGTGAGTCCCACACCTCCCTCACATGAGGGAGGTATAGGACAAAAATGTTACAGTTTTTAAATATGCAAATAAAAGCAAGTTGTTTGTGTATTGCTGTGTTTGAATTTTTTTTATATAGCTTAAAGAACATACAAGTCGATTTTTATAAGCTGCACCCTTGGTAAGTTCAAACTGGTGAAGTAAAAAAAAAATTGTGAAATCTGTCCCACTCCTCCCAACTCTCCCCTATCGTTCGTCATAAATTGACTTTCCCGCGTCCATCATTGTAAAATTTTTCTCCTGGCTAAAACGAAATTGAAGGTTAAGTGGATCCATATGGCATACAAACTGTAATTGTTTCTTGGTATGAGTTCTTGGTCTGATGATGCTCAGATGAACAATGGTTGCGTGTTGGAGAGGTTGTGTATAGCGTGAAATTTAATAATTTTTTCCATTAATCAAGAAGTTGAGGCATGTGGTATCCTAAACATGAAAGGAAGGTGTGATAATGCAAAAAACGAAAATGGCAAAGCAGAGGATAATATTCTTGCCCCTGAGGAAGAGATTACACTAGTATGAAGTTTGGAGCAATAATGGTATTTGAAACGGTATGAACTTTTATATACAAACATAAAACCACATAAAAGATCGAGAAAAGTATTGTAAATCGTGAAAATTTACTGTTTAAGTTAAAAAATGATGAAAAACCCAACATAAAATACTGATTTTTGGAAAATAAGTATCGCTGATTTTCAACTTCGATTTATTTGATTTGTAACAAATTTGTATTTGTTATACAGTCATTGCGTACTTGCATAAACACTTCTTTCTTCGTAGTTTGACTTGAACCCGCATTTGTCGTTTTCCCGCATTCGTTTTTTCCTATGCATCCCTTGAAAAACGATGAATTGGGGTTCTACTGTACTTTTCTTTTTATGTGATGGGGGGCTGTGCCCTCCCCTCAACCCACCCCACTTTCTCTTTTTAGTAGAATAAATTAAATATGCAAACAAATAATATTCTAAAGGCAATGCCTTGCAAAAATAACAAATAAAAAAGACAAAAGATTATGTAAACAAAAGTAAAGAACTAGTTTAAATCATAACAAACATAAACAAACAATGCTTACCTCATACCTTGATTAAAATCGCTAAATTATTGCACTGTGGAAATAATAAAACCAAAATATCTAAAATTATTTCACTGTATAAAATATTAATAATGTATTTGTTTGTTGCTTCTACCCTTAACAAATAAACAATCAGGCTTAACAAATGTTAACCTGAAACGTACTATCAAAAGAATGTTTATTCATACAAAACTGTATATAAACAGTCAGTATGAACCTGAACATCCATTTTAAATTTCAAAAATAATTAAATAGTCAGTGATGCCGCTTACGTGCTATAACGCGTCAAATACGCAAAAAATCGATGATGGGACGCAAAAGAAAAGTTACAACGCGTCCCCCGGGACGCGTAATTTCCATCATGCAAAATTTTGAAAAAAAAAAAAAGAGAGAGGGTGCATTCAGACTGCCAATTTTGGGTAAATCTCTAGTAAAACACAAGCTGCTCGTGTTTTACTCGGGGAGATTGACATCGTGAATGGCTTTGTGGGCCCGTTTACATGCACACAAATGCGGAGTAACGCTGCCCCTACATGGGGGGGAAAATGCAGGGTAGAAAGATCCCTAGTCGAAAGGAGGCATAGGAGTGTTCGCTTTCCCATCATGCATTGCGAGTTTTCCCCTATACTCTGCTTTTACCCAGGATATATATCGTGCTGTGCACACACGTGGTTAAGCTGAAGGAAAAAGGGGATTACTTTGACGAAATGTAAACAATGATTTGTTTTATATTAAATCTGACAATTATTATTTAAAAATGAAATCTATAAGCTATAGAAGCGATAAATATTTTAAACAATTAGAAGAGAAAAGGGGGGGGGGGGGTTCCATATTTTACTGTTGTATATCCTTTCCTTCCTCAAATATATTCAGATTTTCCTTGTGATAAATTTATTAATACATAGTAATTATTTTTTTCTAATTAATATAAGATGGAGGGGCGCTTGAAGGTATTTTACGGTAGTTTTAATAATTTAAGATGTTGCGGCTGTTCTGCGAGTACATTTTACTTTCTTAAACATTTCTACCGATGCAGCCTTTCTCCCGGTTTTTAATGTACATACAAAAGGGGATTTTATTATTAGGATTTATTAATTATTAGGATTCAGGGCGTCATCAGGAAGGCTTTGCCGTGAAGGCAAAGTAAATGACATGCATGTCACAACAAATTTTTCTTGATTAATTATAATTCATTTTATTTATTTATTTTTTGAAATATAAGTTTTAGGTTATTTATAAATAAGATATTCATACACATCAGCACACCAAAATGAGTGAGACATGATAACACCAGTCGTGAAATTAACCAAATGCTTTTATATCGATAAGGACCCACTTTTTGGAAAAAAGGACCCGTAAATTTTGGAGTCCTGGGTCCCAAGGACCCGTCTCTTCCAAAGTCTAGCGACATCAATGAATAGTAAAATTTAACGTAAAATAAAGCCATTAAAATTAAACCATAAAGCACATTGTCATTCTCATTTTCCGGAAACAAACCGTCAGGTTTAGGTTTACCATATCTTAACTTCCGATCATCAAATGGTGGGGTTACCATAATGGCTTCCTTTATCGCGCCAAAAAAAAGAGTGCCAAAGGACCCATACTAAAGCTGTACCTAAATGGCCCCCTTACAAAAATAAAATCAATTAAAACAACCGTTCATTGGCATCTTGCTGTAATTTGTCTTTGAAATTATTTAAAGAAAAAAAGTGACTTTTACAAAAAATAGGATCCTGGAAAAAATTCCTGGATCCCCCCCCCCCCCCCCCCCCACACACACACACACACATGTTTAATGTTAAAGAAACATCAAAACTACGATAAACAATTCCTGGGACATTGAAATTGTATTACACTAGCTGATATGTTATGTGCACGAATCACTCTAGAAATAAAAAAGGGCAGGGTGCACATTACAGAACAAGGGCAGTGTTTGGGCAAAAAGGACAACTTTTGTAATTATTGTATAAGGATAGCTTTTATAAAAATACTTTTATGTCCAAAAATGTGTTTTCTCAATAGTAATTTTTTAAGCAAATGATTAAAGAAATTTTGAAATTTTTTAATCAGATTTTTAAAGCAACATCGCTCACGATGTCGCCAGAACCAAGGGGCGCCGGATACGGAACATAGACCAAGTTTTGTTACGGGACAGCACAAAAAGTTGTTTTTAAAGTACCTTCAGCAGTTTGGATTTTGCTCTGAATTTATGAGGTATTTTTACAAATAAATTTAAAGGGTAAAAGAAGAAAAATACACTTATTAATTAACTTAAAATTATTTAATACATTTTTTTTTTAAAATTATTTTTGGTACTTACGTATTATCATCTAATAAAGAGAACAACAAAAATTCTGTTGCACAAGGTGTTAATAAGATTATTTTTAACCTATGCCTCAGAAACATGAACGTTAAGGACAACGGAGGAAAAAGCACTGTCAATCTTCGAAAGAAAGGTTCTAAGAACTGTTTTTGGTGCTGTTTCGGAAAATAATACTTGGAGGAAAAGATATAACTTTGAAATCTATAAAGATGACAACATTATTAAATACATAAAACTGAATAGAATGAGATGGGCAGTTCACCTTCTGAGAATGAGTGCTGAGAGAACTGCTCTTAAGGTCTTCAATGCCTCTCCTATTTGCAGAAGACCTAAGAAAAAATGGAGGGACAGCCTGGATGAGGATTTTGTCAAACTGAAAATAAGAAACTGGAGGTCCATTGCAGGGAAAAGGGTGAATGGGAGAAACTTCTGAAGAAGGCCAAAGGGCTGTCATCCGAATGTTGATGATGATTATGAATTACGTATTATCCTGGTGGTCATTTCCGCCAAACTATTTTCCTCGTCGGAACAGCTTTAGTATAGGTCCTTTTTGGCGATGTTTTGATTTGGCGACAAAATCTTGTCGCCAACCCAAGTTTGCCTTGCCGATGCCAATTGTAAACAATATGGCGGATTGGATGGCGCTGGTTCCAAGATAATTGATCGTCGCCATTAATTTTACTGATTTATTTTAATGGTTTTTAAATATTTTTATGAAAAGAAATTAAACAGATAACAAGCTTACATGTACATATAGATTCGGTTTAATAAAATTTAATTACTTTTCTTTTTTTGTGAGGGGGAGGCTGTGCCACCCCTCAATTCCCCCCCCCCCCTTTCTCTTTTTAATAGATTAAATTAAACAATGCAAACAAATAATATTCTAAAGGCAATACCTCACAAAATTAACAAATAAAAAAGACAAAAAATTGAAATATATTTTAGCATTCTGACAAAAAATTACGTAAGCAAAATAAAGAAGTAATTTAAATCATAACAAACAATGCTTATCTCATACCTTAATTAAAAATCGCTAAATTGTTTTAATATTAAAATAATAAAATCAAAATATCAAATACAGTAGAACCTCGATCTATCGTTTTTCAAGGGTGCATAGTAAAAAACGATGCATGCGGGAAAACGACGAATGCGGGTTAAATTCAAGATATGAAGAAAACAGTATTTATGAATACACACAATGTATACAGTATATCAAAAATACTAAATTTGTTACCAAACTGTAAAAGAAACAAATTGAAGTTCTGTAGAAATTAAGTCATACTTATTTTTAAAAAATCAGTAATTTTATACTGGGTTTTCCCTTAATCTTTTAAACAAACAAAATTTTCAAGATTTACATTTTTTTTGTCTTTTTATGTGTATTCATCTTTGTATATAAAAGTCATACAATTTCAAATACCATTATTGCGTAGGATAAACTAGGCACTAGTGTTGGCTCGATCTCATGGGCATGAATATTATTCTCAGCCTCTTCGCGATTATTTTCATTTCTTGAGTCACATTTCTTTCAAT
This sequence comes from Cheiracanthium punctorium, assembly GCA_038373885.1. Lineage (NCBI taxonomy): Eukaryota > Metazoa > Arthropoda > Arachnida > Araneae > Cheiracanthiidae > Cheiracanthium > Cheiracanthium punctorium. The sequence continues at coordinate 39,799 of JAWZYV010016107.1, read as the reverse complement.
CTTAGGATACCGCACGTTGCTACTTCTAAATTAATGGAAATATAATCACTACATTTCACACCATACTCATCCCTACTAGATGTAAGAACTCTTCACCTATACCATCATCAACCCAAGATATCATACCAGGAAGTTATTAGATTTGTAAGCCATATTGATCCACTTCATCATCAACTTCATTTCTGCCAGAAGAAACATTTTACAACGATGAACACGGGAAAGCGAATTTTTGACAACGATACATGCGGGTTTTGTTAACGTTATTTGAATACAGTTTGTGCAGGGACCATAGAAATAAAACGATCAATAAGGGAAAACGATGAATGCGGGAATGATAGATCGGGGTTCCACTGTATTATATTAATAACAAAATTATTTGTTGCTCCTACCCTTAACAAATAAACAAAGGTAATCATAACAAATAAAAACAAACAATGCTTATCACATACCTGATGGACTATATTCCGTATACGGTGCTTTGTTTACATATCTATGTTTTTGTTTACAAATCCTTGGCGAACAATCTGACGTTAGAGTGAGCGATGCACCGCCAAAGTGAAGTTACCTGCCGGTGGTAGTTGTGACTGGCAACCATAAAGAATGCGTGTTTCGTGAGGTTTGGGAATTTGAAATTGTTTCTGTTATTGATGGAAGGGAATGAAATGTTATGTTAATATATGAAACGAATTTGTACGTGTTTGTTAGAAATATAGTGTGAATATAACAGCTAAATAAAAGAAAGCATGCTGGTGTTACGTTATAAGCCGGTGGGTGTTGGGGACATTTCTGAGCGGTTATTTAAAAAATAAATATATATATAAGTGCTCTTTTTTAACGAATCTTTGCAATGTTTAAGGTTTTTAATGTGAATTTTAAATTGATATTTGATGTGTTTATGTTTTCGTAAGTGCTATTTACGTGCTATTCTAATCATACTGACTTTATAAGAGGTGTACAACTAGGTTGTTTAATCCACGGATGTTTTTTTGAGTTGAAAACGGGCCAGTGTTTGCCTAGTTTACATTAGCTATACAACTAGGTTGCTGAATCCACTGAGGTTTTTTTAGTTAAAAACGGTCCACTGGTTGCATAGTTTACATAGCTGTACAACTAGGTTGCTGAATCCACTGAGGTTTTTTTAGTTAAAAACGGTCCACTGGTTGCATAGTTTACATAGCTGTACAACTAGGTTGCAGAATCCACTGAGGTTTTTTTAGTTAAGAATGGTCCACTGGTTGCATAGTTTACATAGCTGTACAATTAGGTTGCTTAATCCACTGTATTTTTTTTAGTTAAAAATGGTCCACTGTTTGCTCATTTTAAATTGCCTGTTACTGAATTTGCAGACGTTCTTTTGGTTAAATATGGACGTCGTATTTTGTTTTAATGTTTTTGTAAGTGGAATATATGTGCAATTTTAATGTGTTAAAATACTTTGCTGATCGTGCAAAATGGTTGGCGACAGTCGCTGGAGCTTGAGGGTTGCCAAGCTCCAGCGGCTGTTGCCGTGTTTACATGGGGTGCGCACCGGCTTGTATGATTTTACCACCTTGATTAAAATCTGTAAATTATTGCAATATGGAAATAATAAAATCAAAATATCTAAAATTATTTCACTGTATAAAATATTAATAACGTAATTATTTGTTGCTTCTACCCTTAACAAATAAACAATCGAGAACGAAAATATTAATCTGAAACGTACTATCAAAAGAATGTTTATTCATACAAAACTGTATATAAACAGTCAGTATGAACCTGAACATCCATTTTAAATTTCAAAAATAATTAAATAATAATAAAATTTAATGTAAAATAAAGCCATTAAAATAAAACCATAAAGCACATTGTAATGGCGGATCACGGCACTCGAACCTCGCGGGCTAAGAAATACAGGGCTCCAAAAGTTCATGAAAGGAACAAACGGTTGCGATTCGCCGGAGGAAAACGAGCTCATCACGGATGAATCCACTGCTCGCCTGAGGTTAGGGTTACCATGCTCTCCACTCCAGAGCATCCGACGGTGGGGTTGGCACCCTTTATCGCGCCAAAAATAAAGCGCACCAAAGGACCAATACTAAAGCTGTACCTTTTCGTCAAATGTTCTGCCAATCGTATTTCAAACCATTAATAATTTCATATGTCTGGCATTTATCTTGGCAAAAATCGCTCCTCATGGCAGACCTTATTTTTTAAAAGTGTATCATTAAAGAAGTTAATTAATGCAGGCCTCACAAATGGTCCCTTTTTCCCCTTAAAGTCCCGTTTTCTGTTCAAGTTTCTTAAAAATGGTCCCTTTTTCCCCTGAAGGCTGAAAGTTAGGATAATTCTCAAATCAGTGCAAGCATGCAGTTATTAAAAAAGAAATAGATAAAAATGATTTTCCTACTGCTAAAGTAGCACGGCTACTGGATGATTACATCCTTTTCAAAAGAATTTTAAAATGACAAAATTATCCTGTTTTTTAACAAAAATAATTACATCAAATTAGTTCTTGAAACTTCCGTTTGAAAAATAAAATGGTACTTACGTATTATCCCAGTGGTCATTCTCACCAAACTATTTTTTCGTCAAATGTACTGGCAAAGTATTGCCAATCATATTCCAAAACATCAGTAATTTCTATTTCATGTATACAGTATTTATCTTGGCAAAAAATCACTCGACTTGGCAGACTGCCGGGATAATACGTAACTACCAATAAAATTTTTATACTGTTTTTTAACCCTTTATGTCCCAAATTAATTTATCTTGTGAAAAATAAGTTTTGAAGTTTTTTTATGTAGCATGAGAACTAACTTGTATCAGGTTGTAATGAAAGTTTTCTGCCAGATTTGCTTGAGTCAGCTCACGCGGTACCCAGCTTTTGACCTTATGTCAAGTTTATGCGATGCTTAGCACGACTAATGGACATGGCACTAAAGTCTAACTCTTTTAGCTAGCTCTCGAGTGGATGAATATTTTATATTCTTCCACAAATTCTCGTAGGCGGGCTTCATTAGCATCAGTAGGCCGGTCAGAGCGCTCTGCTTCTTTAATGTCCTAGTCCTCGTTTTTGAACTTTCGGTACCAAATCTTCACAGTCAGAGATCACTCTAGAAATGAAAAAGAGCAGGGTGCACATTACAGAAAAAGGGCAGTGTTTGGGAAAAGGGCATATCATATCACACAAAAAGGGCAACTTTTCTTTTTATTGTCTACAAACACATAAGGGTAGCTTTTATAAACATACTTTTATGTCCGAAAATGTGTTTTCTTAATAGCAATTTTTTAAGCAAATGATTAAACAAATTTTGAAACCTAATTTTTTCATTCAATGAAATCTACACTTTTACAAAAATTGTGTAAGGCAGCCATTATGCTTTGTTTCAATAACAACAACAAAACAAAAAAAGCATAAAAAAATAAATTTTGTAATCGTAAAATAACGGGAATCCGGTTTTGCCGACAGATTTTTAATAATTACGCCAATTTTCGGACCCGAAAATGACCTAAAACGTTCTGTTTTAGATTCAAATTTTATCGTATTCAGCATCACTGAATCTTTTCTCTCTGTATATATGCTAGTCTGCAACTAGTGGAGGGGAAACGGGACACTTGCCCAGGCATAGTGCTGTTACGTCAAAATTGAAATGGAAGAAGGGAGCGCCAAAACAAAGGTTTGTCCCGGGCGACTTGACCTCTAGCAGGGGTCAGTCCAGGTTTCTTTCCCAAGGTCCTATTTTTGTGAAATTTTACCTAATTTTGTGAATTTATACCTAATTTTATGATTTTTTTCTATTTCTGTGAAACTTTCCTTATTTTGTGAACTTCTTCCAATTTTCTATTTCATTTTTGAGCAAGAAAGCAATCACGAAATAGAATTGAATATTTTTTTAAAAATTAAAAATTAAATGGATATAGTTAGTTCCCTTAAAAAAAGTTGGTTGAATAACTCCTGTTCACCGAACATCTGGGATAGTCATAACCTGGAACAATACTTTTTTTAAAAAAAAATTGATTAAAATTAAAAATATAAAGCTTTAAATCTTTTACTTTTAAATGATTAAAAAATAATTTTATAATAAACGTAGGCCATGGTAGATTTGATTTTAAATTGCAGGTACTAAACACTTTTATTTACACCCCAAATTCAAACTTTAGTAATTTTTAGATATTACAATGTCTGTCAGTTTCGACTGGAAATACTCTAATACTAAAGATGTGAAAAATGAAATTTTAAAATCTAGTTAAATTTCACCAATTGAAAACAAAAATAAGTTGCAGATAATTATAGATAGGAGAAATTAGCTAATATTATATTTTTAAAAATTAATTTCAACTTGTACCATTAAAGAAAAATTACTTGTCAGTGTACACAGAATATCCCAAAAACACTGACCTAGGGTTTTATTCCTTAAATATTTTACAGTAAATCACTAACTTATGTTAAAAAAAGGGGGGTACAGAATTTTACAGTAATGATTATAATTTTTGGAAAATTAAATCTAAATAAATACAAATGTACATTTTTATATGGTCTCCAAACAGAAAATTCCCAGTCTGTAAGATGTTCCCATACATTAATTAAGTTATAAATTTAAGTCTTCTATCACTTTTTGCTCGCTACGGCCCTGCCTATGCCGATAGCATTTTTCTGTAGTGTACCCCTATAACCGCTCTTTAAAAAGACATTAAATCCCAATAAAATCACTCCTATGCTTTGTTGTTTACTTCCAAGAATGAAAAAATGCAGTATTACACTATTTCTACCCCCCCCCTTTTTTCCAGAATTGAGCAATGATAGACCTATATTTATCCCATTTCACATTCCACAGTGTGGATTCTCGACGGATTAAACAGGGCGCGGCACCCGGCAACTCTTTAATGTCTGGCAGCCCTTTTTCTCCCCCCTATGGTTTGGTATGTCGGTCCGTTTTTCCATTCTTATTTGCCAAAACTTTTTCTCCTTCCTTACCATACAGTTTTCCTTATACAGGAGACAATACAATGAAGTCCAAATCGATGTTTAAAAGACCCTTTACAAAACAGGAGGTATAACTGTTCCTTCACAAAATTCCAATCAGCCTTTTTTTTTTTTTTAAATACACTCAGATAAAATGTCCTTTTATAAATAATTATATTTTCTGTTTTCTTTCATTTGCGTGATCTGAAAGATGCCCCTGGAATGTTTGTTTTTTCAGCACAAAGGCCATCTGGCACATTACGCTTTCAGTTGGGGGGGGGGGGGAGAAGGGAGTTCAAAATGATTTCACGTAAGGATGTTATGTTTGATAAGTATGCAGTTGTGAATTACTAAAAAATAAGCTTAGACTTAGCCACATAAATCACGGCAGCTTTCGTTGTTTTGAATTGGATGTTAAGCACTCTTGCAAGTTGTTCTTAATGATTGCTTTTAGTGTAATCATTGCATGGCTTTCTACTTCAGATTATTTATAGTTAGTACAGATATTTACTAAACATTAGAGAATTACGGATTCATTTCAAAATGCAAGACAACTTATTGCGAGTTAGAAAGTTTAGGACTAAGTTAATCATTTTGAGATGAGGAGTGTGTGTAGAGGGAGGGGGGTCATCCCACACTTCTGGAATTGCCCTTGTCTTGAACTTTCCATGCAGCCAGCCTTAAGTTTGGATGAATGTGTTTTGAAAATCTGAAAAAATAAACAATAACCAAGTGGCGTTTATTAATTACTTACAGCATTTATAAAACACGGTAAAGCGCCATTTACAGTAGGAAATAATTTATTGTTATGACTACTCTTCTGGATGACAGATTGTTTCTCTAATGAGATATTTTATGACCTGAAGCTACAGCGAACGAACAGTTTTAACCCAACCCTCTCAGGTCGGGAGGAAGAAGAGCAGCGACTGAGCAGATGCCTCCCCACACATCATTGATAAGAAAATAAACAAATCAACTTCCTTGTTGTTGTTGGAGAGAGGCTTTTTGGGGGTCTAGCCGGAACCACGTGGCCCCGGTCTAGCCGAGCGCCATCAATGGTAACGAGAATCAAAGAAAAGGGGAAACAAGGAGGGGTAGAGAAAAGGAGAGCGGCATTTTGATTGCGGAAAAAAAAGAGGGTGAAATTTTATCAAGAAAAAGGGCAAGGAGGGCGGAATTTTATCAAGAAAAAGGGCAAGGAGGGCGGCATTTTACCGGAAAAAAGGGCACCAGGGCGGGCCGCCCCCCTGAAACGCTCTAGAGTGATCCCTGTTCACAGTGTCATATGATACAACAGTAGTACCTTAAGCTGTGCGCATGATTCGGTGTCATGCTGTTGCTGACTTTTTGCAACAGAACTGAGAGTAAATGATGGTTCAATCTGGTAGCATGATAGTTCCATTTCAGACATCTTATATTTAATCATAACGATGTTGTTTTACCGATTTCACAACACGGTGCTCTAAAACAAGTCTTTTTCTTTCAAATAACAAAAATCGTTTGGCAAAATATTGGCAAAGACACCAACGCGAACTGCTTGTGCAGGCAATACTTGCAGTGGCGGAAAACTTTCGTTACAACCTAATATTAAGTAAACTTTTTATGTATTACAAACATCTCATAATACATTAAATATTAAACTACATGAAATTAAAACCTCATGGGTGATTTATTGCAGATTTATGTCCTATTAAGTAGTTAAGTATTCTAAGTAGTTTTACTGATCGGATTTTGAACTGTCGTCGGGGCATAAAGGATTAAAATTTAGTTTTTATGAACTTTTTCAGCCCCTTCACAAAAATTACTATTGATTAAATGGCAGAACAGCTTTAGTATTGTTGTTGCATGTTGGGGAAAGCTAAAGACTTTTTATATTTTTCCCCATTTCTTTCCCACCCTCTTCATTAAATACCTTGTTTGAAATGTGATATATCTATTAATAACTGTTTAAGGTAATGAAAAGAAAAAAATCTGAAGGGAAGAGAGTAGGGCGAGAGCTGGGTTTGAACCCAGGGACTTATGGTTGGTAGAAAGAGGCGCAATCCGGCTCGGCCAAAAGGTACCTATTCGACTGGCCTTCAATTGCCGGGTGTTGTGTGCGCGGAGGTGATCTCGTGCCGCCACACTACTTCCCCCCCCCCTAGAAAGTCAGTCGGAGGCTGACAAACGATATTCCAAGCATTATGGAATGCTGCCACTCGTTGTGGACTTTGTGAAGTTGCTGCCGCTCGTTGCGGACTTTGAGAGGTTGCTGCCGCTTGTTGCTGATTTATCTCGTGCCGCCACAAATCACATAGCCCTGTTGTATGTTTGTAAACAAACTTTTCTACCTTTCTTAAATATATATATGAAATATCTAAATAAGTTTATTCTGATAATGAACAATAACTTTATTATGAAATAAATACAAAATTATAATGCTATGAATACCTGGAGATAGTAATATACAACTTGTAATCTTTTAAACTACCACAGAAATGTAAACAACTTTGCTGACTTGGCACAGTCAGACATGTTGTGATGTCATCATGACAGATTATATTCAGTTAAGAAAATTAAAGTTAACTTGGTGTTGGTTGCTTGTTCCAAGTATCAAGTACTAATTGTTTTGTCAGGAAATGTTCAATCTTTTTTTCTTAACTGTCATGATGACATCTAGTTTTTGGATGTTGTTAATATGCAAATTTACTGTCATGTTGCAAGTATATATATACTGAATATATTAGTTTTGTCAGCAATGCAGTGTATAAAGCACCAGTTTGTTCAGCCAGTAGGTAATAGCTACTTTTTAATCCTTCTCCAGGCTTGTATGTTTTTCTTGATTGTTAAAACTAGTGATGGCATGAAGCGCAGTTTGGCCGAAGCACCGAATACCGAAGCTTCGACTGCTGTACATATATAGCTTCGGTACTGAATGCACAATAAATGAACATACATATATTATACTTTATATGTTTAAATATTCTCAGTTTCATTCAACCTTTTTAGCTTACTTGTCATTTTTTAAATTAATATCGCCCATTATGGTATTAATTTATGCTTATTATTCTACATCATAATTAAAAATTGAGGGATAAATAATTCAATAAAGTGAGGTTAATTAACCTTGTATATAGTAAAGTGATAATAAACATAATTAACATTTTATAGTATGTCAATTATTAACCTAGAAAACATTTTATCATTTGACAATAACTTAACTAGAATACATTTTATGACTTTATCTAAAATTTATATTTAGATCTACAGTGGATATACAAGTAATGAGCAGGATCTTCATATTTTAGTTTATAAAGAATGATAATAAAAATTCAGCTTTTATTTATATTTTGATAATTTTCTGCATGTTCTGTAATCCTGGGTTATTGTTGATAATCTTAATCAATGGCTATTAAATTTACGAAATTAAAATTTTGTTGGCAGATTAATATTTTTTTAAAATGAAATATTATACCTATAACTATTAAATAAAATATTTTTATTTTACAAGAAATTCCTGGCACATCTGCCCTGATAGATAGTAAAAATCATGACATTGTTGTTTTCATAAGTTAAAAAGCTTGAAATGTTTCATGCAACATTTTAATACCTAAATTTTAAAACAAAAAAAGTTGTTCATATATTTATTAATTAAGTACTATCTTTTTGCATAATAAAAATTATAATATGGGTTTTTCCTTTTTTAGTACTTAAATGCAAGTTATTTAATATTTTCCTTAAAGTTTTTAATATCAATTTCAGTTCACCTTTCTTTAATTCTTAACATTGTGGGAAATAAGAAAATAAATTTATATAATATTATATATATTTTTTTAATTTTATATTTATGTATATAAGAAAAAAAATCTATATAGTAATATATTATTAAATAAACTAAATATTGATTATTTATTAATTAATAAAAATAATTAAATTTATATATAAAAACTTCTTCTTTCTCAAATGCTAGATCTTAAAAAGTAAGTTCATATTAAAATATAATGTCAGGCAGAATGTTCTTTTTGAATTTCTCCTATTCACTGATAGATGGTGCCAAAATGGATTAGCAAATCTAAACTTGAACTTAAACCAAAACCACTTCTTTGTTATGTTCTGATATTAGTTGAAGAGAAAACTAAAAGTTATTTTCTTGTCATTCAGATTTAGTTGGCTTTGGCTAGTTCAATAAGCAAGCATTACTTCAAAGTAGTCTTATTATAGTTAGTTGTGCAGCATGCTATGAAGTTTTATTTCTAAAATTATAAGTTCTTGAAATAGTAAAGTTTGAAATGTCTTCTACATTTAGCAAAAAAAGTTCTGTCTGGGAATTTTTTGATCCTGTGGAAAATGATGCTACTAAAGCTAAGTGTAAGCTATGCTTTGGTCAGGGACGTACCCAGAAAAAAATTTCGGGGTGGGTCCAAAAATTTCGGAGGGGGTCCAAACGGTGAAAAAGGCAGAATTTTATGCAACAAAACTTCATCATTATTATTTTGTTTACAAAAACTGAAATTTCAGAGGGGGTCCGGACCCCCTGGACATGCCCCCTGGGTACGTCCTTGACTTTGGTATATTTTCAAGAGGAGGATTAGGGAAAAAGGCAACCACTACCTCACTAATTAATCATCTGAAGAGAAAACAGTTAAAAGAATATAATGAAAAGACAAAAGACAATGATGAGAATGAGATGGTAGTTGACAACTCTGATCACAGCCAGTGGCGGATCCAGAAATTTCTTTTGGGAGGGGCTAAAGTTTTTAAAAAGCTTATTTCACCTAATTAAAATGTACTATAAATCAAAATTTTAGTCTAAACCAATGTATTAGGCTTTTGGGAGGGGCTAAGTAATAAAATATGATCATTTTAGCCATTTAAAGTGTATAATAAAGCAGAATGTTACCCTTGAGCAATCTCTTTTGGGGGGGGGGGCTGAAGCCCCTAGCCCCTCCCCTGGATCCGCTACTGATCACAGCCAATGACAAATCCAGACTTATGGAATTAAAAGAAAGCAACTTACACTTGAAAAAGTAATAGAAAAGAAACAAAAGTGGGATATTAATGATCCTAGGGCTGTGACGCTGCACAATGCTATAGCTGCAATGATAACTTCTGACAACCAGCCATATTCTGTTGTTGAAAATGAAGGTTTCCGTAATGTGATGGAGAAAGCTCAACCAAGGTACAATGTTCCAAGCAGAAATTTTTTTAAGGAAACTGTCATACCAAAGCTTTTTGATAAATGCAAGACTAAACTTATCTTACCACTTTACTGAACAAAACTGAAACTGTTTCAGTGGCAACTGATTTGTGGACAAGCACAATAAACAATTATAGCTTCATTAGTTTGACCGAACACTTTATTAATGATGATTTCACTTACCACCATGCAGCTCTATGCATTAGAAGTTTTCAGTCTAGTCTTACTGCTGAGTCCATCAGTGAAGTACTTAAAATCATGATCAGTGAATGGAACTTGAGTGGCAAAGTACAACTTGTAGTTCATGATGGGGGAGCTAATATTGTCAAGGCTCTACAAATTAGTGGATTACAAAGCATAACATGCTTTCTACATACCCTGCACCTTGTTGTATCAAATGCATTAACATGTCAAAGGTCTGTTAGTGATACAATATTTGCAAGTAGAAGAATTGTGGGACACTTCAACCACTCTGCACAAGCATGTTCCAGATTGACAGCTATTCAAGAGAAGGATCTCAATACCAAAAAGAAGTTAGTACAGTTAGTACACAAGTTAGTACAAGATGTCACAACTCATTGGAATAGTACTTTCTATATGTCTGACTGTCTACTTGAACAAAAAATCTGATGTGTCCAACACATGACTTCCTTGCACGTCTATTAAATCAAAAATATTTTCGACACCCTTCCTCTAAACTTATTTGTTTGAAAGAGATAAAATATCAATAATAGTAAGGTTTAGCGATTTCTAGCCAAATATTTCGATATCGCCAAGCTGAGTTCAATTTGAAAGATTTCCATCTGACATTTTATTTGGCGATATTTCACCTAAAGCCGACAAACTTGAGATAGTTTGCGAGATTTTGGGGATAGCCAAAGTAGTCATTGACCACAGGCTTTTAATGAATTGAATGCATCCATACACCTCAATGTATTTAAAGTCACTTGGCTCACCCTGTAAATAAATTCCCAGTCAATTGCTGTCAAAAAAGATATTAAAAACAGTTAGATATTATGGGGAAAAGGCTACGACCATATTAACAAACAAGGTACTTTATTAAACAACAATTACACACGGACAATTAATTACAAACACTTAGATAGACTGAGCGACGGAGACGTCTTCTCTCGTCGGCTGCAGTTAACGTCTCTCTCGATTACGCAGTAGAAAAGGAACATGTTATGCTTGCTAGGCGACTGCCGCGCCACACATAATGTAACGGCGTTAGCTAAGGAGTTTGCATTGAACTTCCTACATTCGGCCATCATGACCGCTAAGGCGACCTCGCCTGAAGTTACAGAACAGTTGATTTTTATTTATTTTTTTAAACAAATCAATAGCTTATCACTACAACAACAAAACAATCACTAGCTTATGTATTTAGAAAAAAGGAGCTTAACAATGAGCAGTACCTTCTAATAAAATAAACAATATAGAGAATACAGTTATACATTACCACAGGAAGAATAATATAATGCAAAACTTGAATACTGGAATAATGCTGCAATTAAGAAGTGCTAAAATAAAGAAAAGAAAATGAATTATAATAATTAAATTTTAAAGTCATTCGAAGGGTAAAGGGAAAAAAAAAGGTTTCTCAATATACTCTTAAGTCCTTCGGTGAAAAAGAAAAAAATATTGAACACAGTTCAAGTTATGTGTTCGACAGTGCTGGTCCAAGGTTTCATGAACTCTGCGCAGGTGGAGGTTTTGGATGGACCGTCGAAGAAAGCACATTTTTCGACATTATACGTGTCATTGTTTTTCACTTTTGTGACTTTATAGGGTCCAAGGAATTTTCGCTTCAGTTTTAATCCAGGACCAAATTGGGTTCGTTTGATTGCAACTAGATCATGCAACTGGAATTGTGGAGCTTGCCTGCGTCGAAGGTTGTACGTTCGGCGATTTTCTTCTTGAACCTTTGAGATCTGTTGTTTAGCATCTTTACGAAGGTCGTCGCGGTGTTGTTCAAATGCAGCTTTTACCTCGTCGTTGATGAGTTCGAGAATTTTTAAGTCGTGTTCAGATTTCATTTTTGTGCCAAAAAGGAGTTCAAATGGAGTGGTGTTTATACTCCTTTGGAATGTCGAGTTTATGATTTGCTGTAAGGCGGGTACATGGGAATACCATTTTTCTGGATTGTCAATAGACAATTTGGAAAGAACAGCTATAATGGTAGTATTCTGGCGTTCAACCTGGCCATTAGATCTCGGTAGGCCTGCTGTGATGGAGATATGAACGATGTTTTGTTTGGCGCAGTATTCTTCAAAAGCGGTTGAGGTGAAAGCTGGTCCTCTGTCCGATATGATACGCGATGGATTTCCGAAGACCGATCTTTGATTTTCTAACCGATTGATTACTTCTGCGGCGTCCGTTGATTTAGTTGGATAGAGCCATGTAAATTTTGTAAAGGCATCTATTACCACGAAAATATGTTTATAACGCTTGGAAGTGGTGGCAAGGGGTCCTAAATGGTCGACATGGTAGGTATGTAGAGGTGTATCGTCCTTGTCAATCGGGTGTAGCAGTCCGTCTTGCTTTCCACGTTTACGGTTGTTGAGAATACATGTAACACAATTTTGGATGCACTGTTTAATTTTGTCTTTTAAGTGTGGAATGAAATAGTCCTTGTTTAGGATCTCTTCTGTGCGGACAACAGCAAAATGACCACGTTCATGTGCTGCTTTGATGATGTTGGCTTGCATGCTCTCTGGAACTACCAGGAGGTCTTTGCCATTCACTGTTTTATACAGAAGATCATTTTTCACGATGTAGTTGTCATGAGCTGCGGTTTGAAGAAGCGTTTTTATCGCTGTGATATGTTCATCAGTCTGCTGTGCTTTAAAGAACTGAATATGAACACTGTTCTGAATGGTCATGCAACAGGGATTACGACTAAGTGCGTCGACATGAGCCATTTTTGAGCCGTTGCGATGTTCTATAGTAAAGTTAAAGTCCTGAAGGTATAAGGCCCATCTGGCGATACGGGTGTTGAGATCTTTTTTATTTAAGGTTTTGACGAAGGCATCACAGTCCGTGATAATTTTGAAGTGAGTACCTAAAACGTAAATCCGAAACTTCTTTAGGGCTTCAACAACGGCAAGGACTTCCAGCTCAAAACTTGTATACTTTCGTTCACTATCAGAGGTCTTTTTGGACATGTAAAATACAGGATGAAAAGAGTTATCTTGCATGGATTTTTGCATTAGGACTGCCCCCAAGCCATCTATTGACGCGTCAGAGTGAATTTCAGTGGGAGAGTTCTGATTAAAAATACTTAAAACAGGTTGTTGTGAAAGTAAATATTTTAATTTTTCAAACGCGGCTTTTTGTTCAGCCTGGAATTGAAAGGGGGTGTCCTTACGCAAAAGGTCGCTAAGAGGTTTTGCTATGGCAGAATATGAAGGAATAAATTTTCTGAAATATCCGGTGAGACCTAAAAATCGGCGTACATCTTTAATAGTTTTCAAATCCGGATAATTTAGGACAGCTTTAGTTTTCGAGGGGGAAGGAGACAGTTTACCGCTTTCTACTACATGGCCTAAAAATTCTATTTTAGTGTGTAAAAACTGGCATTTGCGGAAATTTATGTCTAATCCATAATCACGGGCTACATCAAGGACAATTTTTAAGCGTTCGAGAGCCTCAGACTCACTAGTAGCTGGGATGACAACATCATCCATGTACGGGAGTACAATGCCCTTAGCAATAAGTTCACGAAAAACGGCGTTTATATAACGCATAAAGGTAGATGGACATGTACTAAGGCCAAACGGCATAAATCGGAAGAGATATTGGCCTTTGTGTGTCACAAAACTAGTATAAGGACGGCTTTTTTCGTTTACGGGAACGTGGAAAAATGCATTTCGTAAATCGAGTGTAGAAAATATTGTGGCATTTTGAAGACTATCTAAAATGTCTTCGATCAACGGAAGGGGAAAGTGATCTTTGACTATTTTGCGATTTAATCGTCTGTAATCTATGCATACTCTAGGTTTTCCGTCTTTTTTTGTTACAACTAACACTTGGCTTGCGTAGGGAGATGAACATGGCTCAATAATTCCATTTTTGACCCATTCGTCAATTTGTGCATCTACTATATCACGCTCAGCAAATGGCAAACGTCGGGGTGCGTGGAAAATTGGCTCGTCGTCAGTGAGCACGATGTCAAGTTCAACGTTAGCAGTTTTCGTTTTATTGGGTGCATAAGCCAACAACAGCTTCTCAACGTCAGCGCGTGTTTGACTGGTGACATTCGGGCCGATGTCAAAGATGGGAGAATCGTCAGAAATTGACATAATAGAATTTTGAGGTTCTACAGGATCAGATGCCGTTGGAAGTTTTGAAAATATTACGCCGGCAGGGGAAATGGTTAAATTTGCTTGCTGTATTATGTCACAGCCAATTATGAGGTCATAATTTGTGCAAGCATTCGGCACTACAGAAATAGTAACCGGAAAAATTTGGTCGTCAATAGTAACATCACAGTCAAAAGTACCAATGACGTTTGTTCGCGAAAAACCGAAACCCGTCAATACTTTAGTGTTATTCAATAATGGTGGAGAACCTATTTGTACCCATGCAGAATGTCGAAGCAACGTCAAATTGCTACCTGTGTCCACTAATCCGGGGAATTTATTGTCAAAAATAATAACTTCCTTACACATGTTTACAGAAGGAAATTCACGTACGGTATTTACTTTTGCTGGTGAAGTAGAACTATCGTTTCGAATAGCTCGGACACATTCAGTCGACTTGTGACCAAAAAGATTGCATGCTAGGCACTTCGGGCCTCGAGAGCGATTAGGACACCATTTAGACTTGTGTCCGACGTCATTGCAGTTAAAACAACGTTGCAGGGTGTTAGCTGTGTCAGAAACATTAAATTTTGAGGGTTTTCGTTGTTGGTTTGGTTGTTCTGTACCGCGGTTTGAGCTGTCAGGTGAGTGACGAAAATTCGACGAATTTGATCTATTAGCTCGCATGTTATTAACAAAAGTTTCGTAAGTTCTTAATTTTGTCTTAAATTCGGAAAATGATGTTGTCCCATAAAGGATAATTTTGTCTGAGCGGGAACCTTCAATACCGTTTATGACGTACTGAATAACAGAACACTCGTCAATAGCGCAATCGCATCTATTTGCCAATTCGCGCATGGAATTAAAATATTGAGTAAATGTTTCGTTAGGGCGCATTTTTCTTTTTTCAAGCTGCCGATGAATTTCTATTGACGTGACTGTGTCTGAAAACTCGTTAATTAACGCAGATTTAAACGTATCGTATGCATTTAGATTTCTTTGCGACGACAGAAATGACTTCGCGGAACCGGTAATCAATCTTTTTGCAAACACTAATTTTTGTTGATCACTTATGCAAGGGAATAATTGGAAATTTTCCTCCAAGTCTATAAAAAAACTTTTAATTGAGTACAAATCATCTCCTGAAAACTTTCTACTATTTGCAGATATATCTCTTAAAAGATACCAGAATTGATTAGTCATATCCAAAACTGCGCTGGGGCCTAGAATGGGGAACTGTGCATTACTCGGTTGGGTAAAGTAAACAGAGCTTGGGTTTTGCATCGCAGGAACACTGTTTATGTCAGAGGCACCATTAGGGGAAAATTGACCTACATTCGTGCTACTCGCTTCTGCCGATGTGTTAATAAGTGGATGGTCATGTTCTAAATCAGAGAGATAACTGGTGTCGAGAGAATTTTGAAAGTCTTGCAAATTTGTTAGGGCATTAAAAATGCTGTTGCAAATATCTTTTTCGTTTGCATTTGATTCCAAATGTAATAAATTTGCCACGGAAATAAACTCATTTAAGGAGAAATCTTTTAATATCTGTTCTTTATGTTTTTCTAGATCTAATTCGATTGGGAAGGAAGAGAAATTACGTATTTTGGTACGGGAAGAACGATCAAATTCTTTAAAACCAAGTATGGTGTTTAATGCTTTAACAGTTTGAGTTTTGCCAAATTTCAATGAGTTTGCTATTAAATGTATGTCTCCTAGTTTTAACGACATTTTGAAAAAGAATACAGTTTCTGAATGTAAACAAAAACAAGAGAAATTCTGCACAATTGTTTAAAAGGATAATAACGATCTAAATTAAAAGAAAAATCTAGCCTACTTGAAATGGGGAGCAGTCCAGCAGTTAATCCACACTTCAAACCATGTATTTAAATTCGTCAAATTGCGTTCGTCTCTGAAGCTTATCGTCTATTAGGGAATACACTGGCTTGTTGATGTCTAGAGGAAATCTCTGGAGTGTGAGAGGACGGTCGAGCCCCCAAAATATGGGGAAAAGGCTACGACCATATTAACAAACAAGGTACTTTATTAAACAACAATTACACACGGACAATTAATTACAAACACTTAGATAGACTGAGCGACGGAGACGTCTTCTCTCGTCGGCTGCAGTTAACGTCTCTCTCGATTACGCAGTAGAAAAGGAACATGTTATGCTTGCTAGGCGACTGCCGCGCCACACATAATGTAACGGCGTTAGCTAAGGAGTTTGCATTGAACTTCCTACAATATTACAATAATAGTTCTAAATACAAAAGTTCAAAATTCTACGGGTTAAAGTTTTAGAGTTATACAAAATACGAAATAATTTTTGGCGATATTTCGGCGAAACTCATCAATGTCGACGACATTTGGCGAGATTTTAAGCATGGAGCAAACAATGACAGATTATCACCAAATTTGGCGATATTTCGCCAAAACTCGCCAAGAACGATGAGAAATGGTGATACATTAGGCATGGACCAAATGACTGACTATCGCCAAATTTGGCGATATTTCGCCAAAACTCGCCAAGGTTGAGGACAGACAGCGAGATTTTGGGCATGTACCAAACAATGACTGTCTACAGTTGTATTATATTGAAGATGTCCATAGACATTAAAGTACTGAAATTCTTTTCGGTGGTCCTGTAAATAAACTCTTCAGTAGATTGGAACCTCAATGCACAATTAGATGTTACAACAATCTTATAAATGATAAAGACCCTTTTTTTTAAAGGAGAAATTCATTTTCTAACTCTTTACAGCATATATCACTTCTGAGTCGTTTGAAATAGCCCAATACCTCTAAAAAACGCTTTGATGAATTTCGGCCCATAGAGCGTAATGTATTTCGAATCTTTTGGGCGGTTCTGTAGATAAACTATCCTGTCGTATGGAATCGAAAGGGGTGGTGCACAACTAGATGTTACAACTATCCAAAATATGAAGTTTCGACATTCTACGCCTAATAGTTTTTGAGTTAGGCGAGTTTAATGAATTTCGGCCCATAGAGCGTAATGTATTTCGAATCTTTTGGGCGGTCCTGAACATAAACTATCCATTCGATTGCGACCAAAAGGGGGGGTGCACAACTAGATCATAGAACAATCCTAAATATCAAATCTCAACATTCTACGACCAATAGTTTTTGAGATATGCGAGTTACATACATACGTACGTACGTACAGACGGCATGGAAAAACTGGCCACAATAGACTCGCCGCTGGTCGAAATGAGTTGCAAACGCGTTAATATGATCGTGCATGCTAGCCTAAGATGAGATGCATCAAAAAAATTCTTAAAATTAAATTTAGAGGTAGTCAAAATCGGTTTTTTTGTCGAATTTTGGCCCCCAAAATTTTTCGGGATCACATTACTTCCTTATACTACGTACAAGAAAGTAAAAATGCTGTATCGCTCTATGCTGCTCAATATGGGAGTATAAGCAACTTAACACCAAATCAATGGATACTGCTTGAGAAAACCCTAAATTTGCTTAAGCCATTTGAAGCTGTAACAAAAGAAATGAGTGCTACATTATCATTCATATCTGAAGTAATACCCATTTCTGCTACACTCAAATTATATCTAACAAAAGAAAGACAAGGAGATGAATTTTCTGGTGTAGGGACAATGAAAACTACTATTTAGCAACTATAGATCCTCGTTTTAAGCTTGCTTTCTTTGACACTAAAGAAAGGAAAGAAAGTATAAAAAATAGGGTAATTTCTATAATGGAAATGAACAGAAGGGGTGTTAGTTGTGAATCTGAAGTAAACAGATTTGGAAATACTGAAAAGCCTTAAGAACCAGGGTTATCATTGTGGAATTGTTTCACAGAAATAACAACCAATGAATCACACAACGATCATTCTGAAAATTCATCCACTAAAAGCTGGAGGCATACATTAACAATCCGCATTTAAGTAGAAGAAATTGTCCTCTGGATTGGTGGAGACAAAATAAAAATATATTTCCGAGATTATCGGACTTGGCCAAACGCTATTGATCTGCTCCAGGTAGCAGCATTCATAGTGAAAGATCATTTTCTGAAGCTGGAAATGTGTATGAGGACAAAAGAAATAGGATTCATCCGAAAAATGCAGAAACATTGGTTTTTCTACATCATAATTTAAAATTGTGTGATAGAATGTGAAGTGAGTTTAATTAACCTTTTGAATATGATAGAATAATAACAAACATAGTTAGCATTTATGTTGTGTCAAATATAAATCAAGAAAACATTTTATCATGTAACAATGTCGATAAATAATAGCCTAGAATACATTTTATTACTTTAATTATCTGGAATAAATAAGTAGAATTTAGATCTAAGGCTTTATTTTTTTGTAATTAATTTTCTGCATGTTTTAGTAATCCTGGGGTATTGTTGGTAATCTTGATCAATGACTATGAAACTCGTTAAATGCAAATTTTGTTGACATATTGAAATACTTTTTTTAAAAACTGAAAAGTTATACTTATTACATAAAATATAATTTTATAAAAAATTTCATAAGATTGCTCATTACAGGCATATCTCTGCCTTTCTAGGTAATAAAAATAATGACACTATTGTATTACATAAGCTCTAAAGCTAGAAATGTTTAAAGAATGTTCCATGCAATATTTTAATGTAACTTATTTATTTCTATTTATTTTTCAAATAAAATAGAATGTCAAATTACTAAATATTGAATTATTTCTGGTTTCAAAAGTTCAATATGTACAATCTTTAAAATTAAATACAAATTTCTGCTGCGATTTATTATAAGGTACACTTATGAATAGCTTAAAAGACACTATTTTATGTAATAATAATTATATTAAAAAAATATTCACAACTTAAGTTGTTAAAGGCCAAATCACAGCTCATTATTCGGCCAGCCGAAGCTTCGGCAAAATGGCCGAAGCTTCGTGCCATCTCTAGTTAAAACAGTCTTATGCTAGGGTTAACTATGCCAGGTGCTAGGGATAGATTTATGAAATACTTTTAAATGTTAAACATTAACCTTGTTAGCTTGAAGTTGTTTTTACCTAACCACTTGTTAAGTCGATGTTACTTATAAAGGACAATTTGTTGAATAAAATTAACTTTGAATTAAAAACTGGTTTCATCGTCTGTTGCACTATTTACTCTTATTGAGTCACATTGAGTTTTTCCAGATTTAAATCACCAGGACCAGGTTTTTTGTTCCCTCTTAACCCCACAAGTGGTAGCAGAGCATGGTTACCTGGTCTTTAGTAGTATATAAGCTAAAATGGCTATACTTGAGAACAGCCCTTTAAATTTTCCCAAACTTAATCGTGAAAATTATAGATCTTGGACATGGACATTCTATGTAAACATGGTTTTAACCAGTTTAAACTTAGATGACTTTATAGATAGTAAGCCTGATATTAAAGCTTTAGAGTCTTTGAAACCAGAGGAGATAGGTGCTTATAAGTTAAAAATGAATAAAGGTTTATTATTTGTTTAAGCCTGGAGGAGGATTTAAAGAGCATTGTTTACGAAGTTAAAAGCCCTTTTGAGGCTTGGTTGGCTATTAAAGCCATGTTTGAACCAAAAGGTTGGGCCAGAATTGCTGCCCTTCGAAGAAAATTTATGAGTATCAATTATAAAGGAGAAGAAATGTCCTCTTACATTGGAAAAGTACAGGGTGGCCATAATTAAACTGCAAGTGTTCAAGGGGTGCTGGAGAGAAAACTACAGAGAATATTCCAGTGAAATTTGGTATCTACACGTTTCAAAACATGCGCAAGTCAAATATGCAAAAATAAAAAATTGTCATTTTCACCCGATAGATGGCACTGTACCGTATTTCAAAGCTCACCGGTGGCATATATAACTTCCAAAACCGATAGACAGAGCATCGTGACTTTCTAAGAGGCATATAAACAATATAAAACATCATTTACAGTTTATCAAAATTCCATACAATTCGCTTCAGTAATTAAATTTTTACAGTAACATGTAATCAAAAATTAACATAAATTAAGAAAGATCACAAATTAAAGAATGCATAAAGCCGCTTTGGAAAACAGCTAAACCATTATTTATTCTCATTGACACTCATTGGACCTCTTCTTTATCGTTTCATATGCCAGTATTCTTTCAGAGTAGCTGAATAATTGCTACCATTCTGATAGAGTATCTTCACTAACAATGCACGTTCCTTCTTATTCAGAGTCATGATTGACCATTACTCAATGTGGTCTTGTTTTTACACTGTTCGATGGGCTTAAAATTTGCGTATATGATGTCCATAGGCATTGAAACACGATATAGCGTCATCTATCGGGTAAAAAATGAAATTTTTTTAAAATTGTATATTTGACTTGGGCATGTTCTGAAATGTGTAGATACCAAGTTTCACTGAAATATTCATGGTAGTTTTTTCTCCAGCACCCCTTGAACACTTGCAGTTTAATTATGGCCACCCTGTATTGTCTGCAGCCAAGGACTTGGAGGTAGCCGGTAAAGGTCTCCCTGATGAAGAGATTGCCTACCAGATTTTAGATGTTCTCCCAAGTAACTACGACTCCTTGGTGACAAGCCTATATCAATTGGACGATGATGCCTTTGGTGTTGAAAGTATTTGACGTAGCCTACTAGCAGAATACGATAGACTTAAGTGCAAAACCTCCGGTGCTGATGACATCCCTGGCCATGCATTAATTTCTTTCAAGAACCAGCAGCCGGGCCCATCCCAGTTCCAGATGACTAAAGTTTTGAATACACGGAGGTGCTATAGATGTCATCAAAAGGGACATTTGAAAAAAGACTGTAAAGTTAATCTTCAGTGCCGTGACAAGAAAGGCAATATCCCAAAACAAGGAGGGACTTTGTATCGACTTAAGATGTCTAAAGGAAAGCAGCGACGGGCAGTCTTCTGACAGAGGTGATCAGCAGTCTGCAAAAGGCTCTTTTTATGTAGCAGCCTGTATCAGTCAAAGGGAAACCGTCGATTTTGTCTTGGACTCAGCAGCAACTGACAATTTTTGTAACAACCGTGAGCTGTTCATGGAGTTTGAAGAAATCCATTCCGATGCCGAGCTTGCTGAAGGGACCACCAAAATTTGTGGTAAAGGTACAGTGGAATTAAACATTTCTGATGAAAATAAAACTTTTGATCTAAAATTGTATAATGTGTATTTTGCACCAAATATGTCACGAAACCTAATTTCTGTTAGATGTTTGTTGAATTTGAAGTACAGTGTAAATTTTAAACGAAACTCAGCAATTTTATATGGCAGTAATGAGATGGAAGTTCTCAAAATACCATTAGTTCACAATTTTTTGTTTTAACAGCTGTCTGTAATCGTCAGAAGAATTTAAAAGAAGCCCATTTAAGTAAAAACAGTTTGGGAATGTGGCATGATCGATATGGCCACTTTAACTGTAGGACTTTAAAATCTTTTTCAAAAAGTAAAAATGTGTATGGGTTGGGAAAGATTGAGGAAAATGATTTTTATTGTGATTCTTGTAATTTATCAAAAAGCTGTAGGGAATCATTCCCAGAAAGTGAGGTCATTAGGTCTACAGATGCTTTAGAATTGATCCATTTGGATGTCTGGTGTCCTGCCCCATTGCCTTCAATGGGCAGTGCAAGGTTTTTTGTGTCTATGATCGATGACTTTTCAAGGTTTTCCTTTGTGTATTTTCTGCAACATAAAAATGAAGTTTTGAAGTATTTTAAGATTTTTAAAGCTAGTGTTGAAACATAAACAGGGAGAAAAATTAAGGCAATTAGGACTGACAATGCTGGAGAATTGTGTGCTGATTACTTTTAAAAATACCTGAGAGATGTGGAAATAAAAATTGAAAGGACCAATGTCTATTCGCCCCAAATGAATGGTGTTGCCGAGGGGCTTAATAGAACTTTGATTGAGGGAGTTAGAGCCACTTTGGCACAAACTAAACTTCAAAGAAATTTTTGAGCTGAGTTAGTATATATTCAAAACTATTTGAGGAACAGATTCCCACATAGGAAACTTGGTGATAAAGCACTCTTGAATGTTTGGAGTGGGAAAAGTTTTTCTGTCAGGTATTTGAGAAAAATTGGTAGTTTAGCATATGTGAACATTCCCAGCAGGTATAGGGATAAGCTAGAATGCAATGCCCGTAAAGGTATATTGGTCAGTGTTCATCCTAGGTGTTTTTCGAAGGGCGCTGCACCCTGCCCGCCCTTTAAAGCAAAAATCCCGCCCTACTAGCCCTTTTTTTAAAAATCGCCAAAAAAGTTTAAATATTTGAAAATTTGGAGGAGTTATGAAGTTTTTTCTCTCTCCTGAAAAATTTCCTTTTTGTGACTGAGGTGGTATCTGCACTCACCAATTCAATTACAGATGATACAAAAAGTATGCCTTAGCAAAACGACGTTTTGCGACTTGAAAATTCTGCGGGATTTGCTTGTTTGTTGTGGCAAGCCTAGACAAGGGATATCTCTTAAGAGGGGTGCCTTGGTTGGAACTTTTTAAGGAGTTGTAACATGTATTGACGTTATATCTGGATGAAACCGACCAAAACTCCAGACCGACACTCGCTCGGCTGGGGCCCGAACGTGCGAACTTCAACACTTCAGCCGTCTACCATGTTCAGGGCTTTATCCACTCAAATCGATCTGAAAAGCGAGCGATTTGCGACATTTTGCGAATACAGCAATTGTAACAATGCTTTTGCCAAATTAAGAGCATAATAATGATCTTTTGTTTTGGCAGTGTAGCACTTGGGTTATTGGCGCCCAGTGTGGTCCTTCAGTTTGCCGCCCCATTCTTTCTAAGTTTTAGCATTCTGCTCCCCATTCCAGTCCTTTAGTTTTACACCATATTATTTCTAAGAGCAACTAGCATCTGTTTTTTTTTTTTTTTTTTTTTTTTTTTTTTTTTTTCCCACCCGGGCACTGCTCCCCCCTCCCCTCTCTTATTACGCCACAGTTTTAATTATACAAAAGTGAAGTAACTGCAGAATTTAGTAAATCGGACTATTGACACAATTTGGTATTCTAAATATTCATATTATATATCTTCTGACCTTTTTAAAATTCTCAAATTTTTAATGAATGAAGAAAAAATATAAAAGCAAAAGAAAGCTAGTTCTGGGAAAGGATGTCTTGTTGAAATTTGAGGGAAATGGTTTTAAAATCGATAGCCAAATTTATTAATAATTGTTAGGGAAGTAGCTGTATTAATTAAAGTTATACCTGTCTCGCTACGTCTTTAATATCTTTTGACATGTACCTTTTATATTGTTTACTTTTGTATCGGCAAGTTGCTGACTTGTCTCTGCCGCCTGTACGCACCTTCTACTCTCATTGGCCGAAATGCATTGCGTCACGCTTGCGTCATGGCAAACGTTCGGTTCCCGCCGGTTTGGTGCGTTCATTTTTCTCCTTGGTTCCTTTTGGCATTCATCTTTCATTTCCGAACACGGAGTATGTAAATTTTATATTTTTAAAAGGAAGATGTGACCGACGGTCTTGGGCTTTTTCTGATTATGTTGTTGCAAACAGTCGTGTGGACTATCCTGTGAGGAGCAGTTGCTCTCCTTTTGATTTATTTATCAGTATTTTTAATAAAAAGCTTTTATCTAAAACTTGTCTGTTTAAATGCAGGAATTTACACTGCCAATGCTTTTACTCTGCTAAATGTTAGATGACAGAAGTGTTAATTTTTAAACTGTAATGGGTAGTTCTTTTAAACCCAATTCTGTAGTCTAACAAAAGAATAATATTAATACATTGTTATTTATATTATTAAATAATTTTTTGCGCTGTATTTCACAATTTTTTTCTGAATTATATCTGCCGTTTTAAATTGGCAGATTCATACTTTTACATTTTGTACTTTTCAGATACCCCAGAACTTTGTAGATTTTTACTTTTATATTTTATACTTTCCATATACTCCAGAACACATTTTGCTTTTTAAGAAATATAGAAATTAAATATTCAGTGAATGTAAAAATTATTTCATTCCTGTGTCCTTGGTAATGTTGTTCTTTATGTTCAGATGCTAGAGTAGGTAATACTGTCATAAGTACAAATTTTTGTGATAGCCGTTCTGTCATAAATGAAACTGATGGTAATTCTGCTGTTGGGGGGACCTGTGATGAAATGAGCGACATGTACATTAGGGTGGGCCAAAAAAAACTTTTTTTTAGTTTTTCAAACGCTATAGTGCGGAAAACTTGTGCCTATGGTAGATAAGTGAAATGCAAAAAAAAAAAAAAAATTTTTTTTTTAATTTAAATTTTGCTTTAGTGCTAGAGGTGGGGAAAACCGTTATTTTCAAAGAACAGTTGTTCACCGTTCCCGTTCTTTTTAAAAGAACAGTTCTTTTTCCTGTTCTTTTGAGAACAGGTTCTTTGATTTATGGTAGCTTTATTATGACTATTTTATTCAATTTAAAAATGAAAATATACGTCTTTTTAACATGTACTATAGTACAATTGTAAAACCCGCTGTGGTCTGAGCACTAAACTCCGTTCCCATAAGAACACGAAAAGTGAAGCAGCATCTGGATTGGCCAGTGCTTGGGAAGGTCAACTTTCTCTCGGCTCGACTGCTGTGGGACCGTGTGCCCTAATGGGAGCTGGTGCACGTAAAATCCGTCGTGGCTTCAATGTCCTCCAAATTGTTAAACGATACCTCTGGGGGTGCCGATTTCAGGGGGTGGGTCCCTCCTCTGGAATTGGTTCAAAATTAGGGGACCCCAAGCTGAGTCGCAGTTCCTCCCACTGGGGCTCATTAAAATGGAAGCAGCCCCTTCCGCCCATCGCCTGCCTATTTGAGGGATCTGGCACCACCCCGCGGGTTGCCAGAGGGCATTAGCAACAACAACAACAATTGTAAAATGTTTAAAAAAAACTTTGCAACCAACATTCTGGCTTTCTTCAATCAAGTATGTTAACAGTAATTTTTTGTAAAAATATTTTAATTATATTAACGTTCTATAATATACTGTAAAATATGCACATCTTTTTAAAATCAAAATTTTTTCCGATGCTTTTTATTTACTTTTGTTATCCTTACTCATATCACGTATGTAAAAATAAATGGCAAAACTGAAATTCTAGAGAGAATTATTTAGGCCAGGCTTAATTTTCGATTACTTACCTGAGTAATACAATATTGCTTACATTAGTAAACAATATTTGATTCTGAAAGCTCCTAAAATGACATAATATTCATAACTGTTTGATTAGACTTGTCGGTATTTTAATTAAATATAATGAAACACTATAGAAGAGCTAAAGAACTAGTATACTTCATCTGTGTCGCTTTCATTAATTAAAAATCCGTATTTAATAAAAGACAATATTACAAAATCTTCATTTTTTAAACATTAATTTACTTGAACTGAATATAAATTTAAGTACAGAAATGGCTGATTCAATATACACAATATAGATATATGATTGTATATACTTCATACACAGCATGATAAACAATATTAGATTCACTTAAAAAATATAAACTACAAATTTTTGTTCATTTTTGACTGGATTAATTTATTTAGATAACTGTTATCATTATTTAAAAGACATAAAAATGATCCAACCACAGAAGTGTTTATTCAACGATTCAATGAACAATATTCCAAGATGCTAATGCAATAGCTAAATCTAAACAAAGAGAAAATCAATTCCAGCTAAACACCAGTTTTGTTTTTGTTTTTTCTGCTTCAGCACTACTACAGCAGACCGCCGAAGCTGATAATCTGCAATGAATTTCCCCCTCCCCCCTTTCCTAGTCTTATTCTCAGTCCATACCATAAATTTCATGATAAAGCGAACGGAAGATGCAATTTTCAACACCCCCACTTGGAATACATTCGGGAAAGCTTCCACCCTATAGTCAAAGTCGTAACCCTTGGAGGAGCGGAAGGGGGGGGGGTTGTAGGACCGCTGGAGAGAGAGTACCCCCTTCAAGGCCGTACCCAGCAGTCTGGTCCACCACACCCCCGAAATTTAAATTTTTGTTAACAAACTAATAAAGATGAAGTCTGTGAAAAATTCAACCTTTCTTTCGTTTGGTCCCCCTCCGAAATTTTTGTCTGGATAAATTTTTTTCTGGATACGGCTCTGACCCCTTGTATCCGAGGAGATGAATCAGGAAGTCTGCTCCCCCCCCCCCCCCCCCCCAATTTAAAATGTTTTTTACAAAATAATAATGATGAAATCGTTTTATGAAAAATTCACCTTTTTCCGCCGTTCGGTCCGCCTCTTTACCTTAAAAAAATTTTATCGTTCCAGGTCTAGCTCCAAAAGGTTATAGATCCGACTCGAATAATAATAATAATAACAGAGGGTTTGACAGTGGGGGTTGTTTCTTGATGGCAAAGAAAAAGAAATATCTGAGCATTTAAACGCTTTAAAAGGTTTCAAGGACGATTAGAACTTTGGAAAATGGGCTGAAACGATGTAATTATCAATGTAATATTTATCGTAGGTGTTTGGAAAATTGTATTAATGCTCCAAGCCCACCTGAACATGGATGGATTATAAATGACTGCATTTCTGTTCAGTGGGGTAACTTGCCTATTGCAGCAGATTTCTTACTGAAAACATCTCATGTGCATGCCTTAAAACTGCATGTATGTCAAAGAAATGTACTTGCAAGTTGAATAATTCAGCATGTTCAGAGTTTTGCTCTTATGAGAGTAACTGTTAAAACTCTAACAATGAAAGATGCGTTTTAGATTGTATTGATGATTTAAGCGAATGTTCAGAATAAATTAATGTAAGTTACGGAATGCAATCCCGCTTTTGCGGGATTAGAATGTCATGGCTATAAGTTTCATATTTATGTAAGGTATTGTTTTAATTATGAATTAAGATAAAGTATTAATCCTGATAGTGCTTATAAACTTACTTTTTCGTACTTTTCTCTATTAAAATTAATTTTTATTTGAATAAAATGTCAATCCCGCACGAGATTGCGGGATCCCGTAAGTAAGTTTATAAGCACAGTCAGGTTTGATACTTTATCTTAATTCATAACTAAAACAATACCTTACATAAATATGAAAATTATAGCCATGATATTGTAATCCCGCAAAAGCGGGATTGCATTCCCTAATGTAAGTAATACTTTTTCGTATACTAATATTACTCTTTATATCGATCAACTATATGTATCGATTTAGAGTTTGTAGTATAGCATTTTAATTGAAAAAATATGCCCTTTAAAGTGCTATGTCTGCAGTCTCCGATCTTGGACAGGTTACCACCTCGCTCACTGCCAAGCTTTATCCAAACGTTCTCTTGTGGACATATATGGGAGGCTAGGGGGTCTTCTGGATACATAGACTATTTGATACAGCTGTTCTCTGTATTTTTTCATATCTATTCTTTGCTGTATTTGCCTTTTTATCTGTGCCATTAGAAATAGAAAAAAAAAAAGTACTATTATACTTTTAGGTATGCCCCTAGTGTAGTATTTTTATTGATTTATGACAACTTGTAGCTAGTATTGCTTTTGTAGTAGTATTTTTTTATCTAAATTACTTTTTCCAATTTACATTTCATATTTCTCTGACATTGGTATTCGTTATTAATGTAAATAAAACACATTTGCTGAAATTTGCTTTCTGTCCCATATTATTTGTTCCTAGAGTGTTATTGTTTTCCTGATATGTGGGGTAAAATGAAACACTGTCAGGTGTTTACCTTCTGTCATTTTCTATTGAAAAGAAATGCCATGAAGATTAATTTAAATGAAGAAAATAGCTGGTTGAAAGTGTACATTATATATATTTTTGTAGAAGCAAAGTTGTGGGGAAAAAAAGTAGTTTTTTTTTTTTTTTTTTTTTTTTTTTAATGTACACACCATGTGCCTATACTGAACTTGTAGTGGAGTACTTCCAACAAGACAGGACGAATATGATTTAATAAAGAAAAATATATAAATACAGCATATGAATTTTATAAGTAACTAAAACATTATGTGCAACAATTATTTGAAAAAAAAAAAACTCTACCTAGACAGTAAAATTTATTTTTAGGTGTTTTAATTTAATTCATAGTTTAAAAATCTTTAGAAAAGTTTCTTTTTATTTTTTTAATGCAAATAAATATGAAAAATGAAGAAGTGCTTGTAAAATAAAAAAATTACTAATTAAATATTCGGTATGCCGTAGAATCCCTGTTGGGCAACTAGTACTAATCAAAATATTTGTCACTTAGATTCAGATGAATCCTTAATAAATCTAGTAATATTTTTGTAAGTAAATTAAATATTATTAATTTTTTCAACTTCCTAAAAAAATTTATACTAGTGAAAATATAAAAATATTAATATGTATATTTCAAGATCAATATTCTAAAAAAAAAAAAAAAAAAAAAAAAAAAATGGAAATTTTCAAAATTAAAACGTAGGACGTAGGACTTCGTAAGATGTCTGTTTACGTTCGTCTGCTCAACCGCCGGTCGAAATGCAAACAAACAGCGGAAGGTTACAATGGCCATTTATTGGTGATGAAATAAAACCGAAATGAAAATACGAACTGTATTTATTGGCATATTAATGCTTTTTTTTGGACATAATATGAAATAAAAAGAAGTATATTATTAGTTAGCAGCATTTAAAAAAAATTAATGAGATTATCGATGCGCCATCTCGTGGTGATTTCTAAGATTAGTTGCAAATAGGACAGAAATATAGTTCCAGGTATATTTGACTTATTTTAAAACAATGTGCAAGATTAAGTGTGGGAACATTGCAATTAATAATAAATTGCACCAAATAGAAGGTTTTAATAACAAATTTGTGCAGTCCCAAGTTATGGCAAACGGAATTTAAATTCCATGTGTTTATTGGCCGAGCGTCCCATGGTCTATAGAGCTTAAAAAGAAAAAAAGAGTAAAGTTTCAGCTTAAAAAGTACATGCTCCAGCTTAAAAATTAAAGACTCCGTTTAAAAAGCTGTTAAGTATCAGGCTCCAGATTAAAAATAATACGCGTGTATAAATATGTCGATTGCTTCGACTAAGAAAATGAATACGACTTTGGCATATAAAATTACATGGCTCTGAAAATCCAGATTCAATGGCTTCTGATTCAACACTGCATACAAAAATCCAGGGGGGAGGGGGCATTGCCCCTTCCCCCTGCCCTATGCTGTCGGCCCCCCCTTGCCCTATGCTGCCGGCGCCCATGCCCCTCACCACCCAGACAGAAAATTTTTTCTGGCTACGTCCCTGTATAAATACACCATGTACCTATAATGTAATAACTTCGGGGGAGCGGCGTCCGAACTCATAGGACACCCCCCCCCCCCCAAGTACGGCCTTGCTTCTGACTCCAAGTCTACAACTTTGACCCTAGCTCAGAACTTAATTAAAGCAAAAGAACAGGGAACAGATCAACGAAAGAACACCTTTCACCGAAGAACAGTTCGTTTAACCTGTTCAGCAAGAGAATGCCTTTTACCCCGTTCCTGAAAAGAACACCTCTTAGCTCTCCGTTCCGAAAAAGAACACCAGCTCAGGAAAAGAACGCTGAACTAGGTTTTCCTGCTCACTGCTCGGAGAACTCCTCCAGTCGTGATCAAAGAACGTGTTCTTTTTCAGCCAATAGGAGAGGCTGCTCCGGAACATGTTCTTTTTCAGCCAATAAGAGATGGCTAAGAGCGTATGAAGCGAAGGCACGTTTTATATGGAGATAGTGTAATGCTTATATTATTGTTTGATGTTGATAAAATATTTTTTTTTGATTTGTTTGTGTTTCAGACTATTGTTTTCTTTATTATTAAATTTTTAAATTTTTTACTTTGATTAAAATTGAGTAGTTTGGCTGGAATAATAAAAATTGACGAATTGTTTTCCTGTGAGTGCATTTCGTATTGAAGAAAGCTTCTTATTCTTTGCCCGGGTCCACTTTAAAATTATGGTAGGTTGTGTTAAAAGTTCTATCTCCCCCCCTCCCCCTCAGATAATCATCTTCGTTATCATTATTTCTCAAAATAACTAAGATTCCACTATTAGAATTTGATAAAGCTAAAATTGTGAACTTCTGTCCCCACCATCAGATACATAGCCAATGTGGGGGAGGGGGGGGGTCTGCCCCCCCCCCAGAATTTAAATATTTCTTAGCAAAAAAATATTAATTGTGCCTTTCAATGAGAAATTTCACCTTTAAGGCATTTTCCAAAATTTCTCTTTTCAATAAGCTTGCCTGCCATAAAATTTTGAAGCGTCGGACCTTAGTGAACTGAGAACATGTTTTTGCCGATCACTGAACAGGGTGTTCATTCTTTCCCAATCTCTAGTTAGCGCATCGACCTTAAACTTTGAAAAAATATGCGATTTTCATAATTTTTCTGAAAATAGAAAACAATCAAATAATTTCTGTAAGATGTAGCGATAGGCTTACTTTACTAGAACAAAGTATAAGAAACATAAAAAAAAAATTTTTAAAGTTGCACACTACAAATTATTCGTAGCATATTACACTTAAAAAAACACTAATTTTACACAAATTTGCATTGCACCAAGATATTCTTTCTGATTGTGTAAAAATACAATTTCCTATATATAAATAAATAACATAAAACTGGTGTGATTAAAAAGCTTTAAAATAAAGTTAATAAAATCAAGCATTTTAAAATCATTAATTTGACTGATTTAAAAAATACTCTATCAACATTAGAAGTCCTGCGCGACGCAGCGCATAAACATATTCCAATTCTCGTCACTATTTCGCTTCTCTGCCCCCAATAGAAATGGGCTGTACTCAACCATAATACACTGCCAGAAGCACGCTCAGAATCTCTGAAAGCATGTTCTTCTTGAGAGTTTCATTGTGTAAAACCATGGAAATGTTTGACTAATTAGTTAATTGATCATATTATTATACTAGCTGAAGTACCCGTCCTTGACGGGTTAGTGAATGCAAATTTCCAAAAAGCAAGAACTTTCGTCAGCATTGTAGGAGTACACAGAATGGATGGAGTATGTTGCCAAAATAAAGAAAGCGAAGTTATAATTTTTATGTATTGTTAAAATATTACACATTAAGAGAGTCACTAAGTAATATCATTTCATTCGCTTTAGTTGTAATTATGTGACGCGCGAACGAATATTTACGCATATTGAAATAATT
Organism: Cheiracanthium punctorium; assembly: GCA_038373885.1. NCBI lineage: Eukaryota > Metazoa > Arthropoda > Arachnida > Araneae > Cheiracanthiidae > Cheiracanthium > Cheiracanthium punctorium. Next base: position 8,274 of record JAWZYV010016107.1, on the reverse strand, counting down.
TTGCAAAATCTCAAAATCTAATTAACATCTTTGAAAAATTGGAAGCCTAGAATTTAAATTGAGTGACAACCTATCATGTTACCCAATTTCGTTTCATTCCCTGCAGTCTTTATTTCGTGATGCTGGAACAAAATTTCAGCATTTTAAAACGATTTTTGCAAAATCTCCAAATGTAATCAAAATATTTTAAAAATTCAACGCCTATAAATTAAGATTAGCAACTACCTATCATATCACTAAATTTTGTATCATTCGTATTAGTTGTTATTATGTGATGTTTGAAGAAATATAAACGTATTTTGAGAGAATTTTCACAAAATCTCAAAATCTAATGAAAATTTTTAGAAAGTGAATATATCAACCTTTCAAGTATATTAGGCAAGTTGGAGTGTATAGGCTGATTATTTTACCAACTATGCGAAAACTTTCCAGAGCTGGGGCTCGAACCCAGGAATGGAACTTCCGCGGCGTAATGGAGTTGTCGCGAATTAATTGTTTCATCTGTTCCATCTGTGGTTTGCAGAGGAAGATGATAAATGCCAACGGTTCAAAAGCGAGAAATTTCATCTGGGAATCGTCCCAGAGTAGCTCAGTGGTAGAGCACCTGCACGTTAAGCGGTAGTCCTGGGTTCGAGCCCCAGCTCTGGAATTTTTCGCATAGTTGGTAAAATAATCAGCCTATACACTCCAACTTGCCTAATATATCTAATGAAAATGTTTAAAAAATTGGATACCTATAGTTTATGTTGAGCAACCATCTATCATGTGACCAAATTTCATATCATTCGCTTTAGTCGTTATTACGTAATACGGGAATAAAGATTCACTCAGTTTTAAACGATTTTCGCAAAATCTCGAAATCGGATCGATTTTTTAAAATTAGATGCTTATAGTTTAAGGTGAGTGACCACCTATCATTTCACCAAATATCATTTTTTCACCTTTGCAGTTATTATGTGATGTGCGAACACAAATTGAAATCAGCACAAATTGAACGCAGTTTGAAACGATTTTCGCAAAATCTGAAAATCTAATGAAAATTTTTAAAAATTCGACGCCTATGTTTTAAGTTGAGTGACCACATATCATGACACCCAATTTCATATCATTCGCTTCAGTCGTTTTTACGTGATGCTCGAACACAAATTTACGCAGTTTGAAACGATTTTCGCTAAATCTCAAAATTCAATCAAGATTTTTTAAAAATTCCATGCCTATGTTTTAAGTTGAGTGACCACCTATCATGACACCCAATTTCCTATCATTCGCTTCAGCCGTTTTTACGTGATGCTTAAACAGAAAAAGCGTCACGGACAGAATGACAGACAGACAAACTTTTTTTTGAGGGTCGCATTGGATCCCCGGGTACTTGAAACGGATAGAAATCGTAAAATTTTTGAATTCCAAGAAATGTACAGACAAAAGTATAATTTTATTTATATAGATGGCTGTTTACAAGAAAATTACACGCAGCGAGTTTAGTTGCCCATTATTTGGTAATCCCGAGGAATTACTTTTGTGCGAACCTCCAACTCATGAAGATGTTCTCACATGTTTTTTCCATGAACATTACAGTTTAGCCTTGAAAGCAAACAGCAGGCTTGTTAGTCTTTTGCAAATTTCCCATATTGCGGCAGCACAAGTTAAATCTGTGTTTGATAAAGCTTCAATACCAACAGTAACACTTTACAGAAATGTTCAATAAGTGATTGCATACCATAGTAGTTATCGTAATCTTATGAAGTCCTTTAATCGAGATAAAGAAAAAGAAAAATTCAAAAAGAGAGTTGAAGAATTCAAATTTAAATCTTCGTTACTGTTTGATGTCTCTGCATGTAAGTGTGAAATAGCATTAAACTGTAATTTTCAAAAGGTCACTAGCACTGAAGTTTATGACTGTCCTGTGTATATTATATGCAGTTGTGAAAAAGCAAAAAAGATACCAATCATTGAACTGAGATTCTTGTACTTCCAAAGAAAATATGGCGTAGGTAAAATTGGAACAGTTGATTTAAAGGAAACAAAAAAACTCATTCAAAGACATGAAAGGAAGTTGCATGTACATCTAAAAACTCAGAACTTTGTTAATTCATCCACACAGCCATCTTGGTCTCATGCATGTGATGCAGAAACTTTCTTCTAAATGAAGTATATTGTGATTCGTCTGAAGAGACTAATAATGAGAAAGATAAAACTTTTGAAGAATTGAATACTAAAATCAAATCACTGGCAGATGCCAGTGATATTTAAAATGAATATTTAAATTGGAAAATACTGCGCTGACTTGTGATCACTATGGATTGTCAGATAGAGCGACGACAGCTATCACTTCAAGTTTGTTACAAGATTTTTCTGTCTTAATGACCACACCCATGTTATTGATAAAAATAAACTGAGAAGAGAAAAAAAGATTAATCGCTCAGAACTTCAAAAACAGTTCAAAGACAAGCATAACCCACTTCAAGGCCTATATTTTGATGGGAGGAAGGATGACACTCTCGTGATGGAAAAAATAAACTCAAAGAAGTTTAGAAGGATCGTAAAAGAGGAACACTACACGATTTTACAGGAACTAGGTTCTGTGTTTACTGGTCATGTTTCGCCCTCTTCTGGATCTGCTGAAAACATTACCAATAGCATTCTTTCCTATTTGGATGAAGCTGGACTCTCACCTCATGAACTGGAAGTAATAGGTTGCAATGGTACTGTTACTAATACTGGGTGGAAAACTGGTGTTATTTGCCAAATAGAAAAAAGAGTTAACAGACTGCTACAATGGAGTGTGTGTCTGTTACATTTTAATGAATTACTATTCCAGCATTTATTTAAGCATTTAGATGGTGAAACGGCGGGGCCAAAATCATTTAGTGGTCCTATTGCCAAACAGCTCAAAAGTTGTGAAAAACTTTCAGGGGTGAATTTCGAGAGTATTGATCGTGAAATTCAAGAAATTGATCCTAAAGTTTTAAGCAAAGATCAAAAATACCCGCTCAAAGTAAGTTTTTCAAGGAAATGTTATTTCAAATTACCAAAAAAAAAAAAAAAAAAAAAAAAAAACTAAAGACAAGTAAAGGTCTACATTTAACTGCAAATTGATTTTTTAAAGAATCAGAAGAAAACTTCTGCTTTAATATAAATTCTCAAATGTTTTTAAAGTGTGATAAACTACTAATGATTTACATATTTATCTTTATTATACTTTATTTTACTAAAATATTACTACAGCTACTTATTTTTATAAATATTTGATATTTTTCCATTTATTAGAAAAATGAAACAGCCTAAAAAGTTTTTTTGGCCAACTCTAATATACATAAATGCTTATATATTGGGTTGGCAACTAAGTAATTGCGGATTTCACTCATAGATGGCTTCAGTTGAATTTTTAGGTTTGAAGATGATTTACAAATGTAAAACACATTTTGTTATTTGATAGTTGGCAATTCAGCTGTCAATCAGTAAAAAAAGTTCCTTGATCGGTTGCGTAGTTTTCGCTTGGCCTTCGTTGAAAAATGGAAAATCAAAAGGAACATTTTCGTCATATTTTGCTTTTTTATTTCCGCAAAGGGAAAAACGCATCTCAAGCTCATAAAAAGTTATGTGCTGTTTATTGTTACGAAGCCTTAAAAGAACGGCAGTGTCAAAATTGGTTTGCCAAACTTCGTTCTGGTGATTTTTCATTCAAAGATGAAAAACGCTCTGGTCGTCCAGTTGAAGTTGATGACGCCCTAATCAAAGCAATAATCGATTCGGATTGTCACAGTACAACACGTGAGATTGCAGAGAAGCTTCCTGTATCACATACATGCATTGAAAATAACTTAAAACAACTTGGCTGTTCAAAAACTCGATACATGGGTTCCTCACGAACTGAAAGAAACGCATTTAACGCAACGCATTAACAGTTGCGATTTGCTAAAGAAACACAATGAAAATGATCCATTTTTAAAACGATTGATAACTGCCGATGAAAAATGGGTTGTTTACAACAATATCAAGCGGAAAAGATTGTGGAGCAGGCCAGGTGAACCAACTCAAACAACGTCAAAAGCTGATATTCATCAAAAGAAGGTTTTGTTATCAGTTTGGTGGGGTTACAAAGGAATTGTCTACTTTGAACTCTTACCACCCAACCGAACGATAAATTCTGATGTCTACATTGAACAACTAACGAAATTAAACAATGTAGTTGAAGAAAAGTGGCCCGAATTGAAAAATCGAAAAGGTGTTGTATTCCATCATGACAATGCAAGGCCACACACATCTTTGGTCACTCGGCAAAAATTATTGGAGCTTGGTTGGGATGTTTTGCCACATCCACCATATAGTCCTGACCTTGCACCATCTGATTACTTTTTGTTTCGATCTTTACAAAACTCCTTGAATGGTAAAAATTTCAATAATGATGATGATGTCAAATCATACCTGATTCAGTTTTTTGCTATTAAAAACCAGAAGTTTTATGAACGTGGGATTATGATGCTGCCTGAAAGATGGCAAAAGGTCATTGATCAAAATGGGCAATACATTACAGAATAAAGTTATTTAGTTCCATGAAAAAATTGTCTTTGATTTTCTAAAAAAAATCCGCAATTACTTAGTTGCCAACCCAATATATTATTATATTATATTATACTATATAATATAATACTATAAAAAAATTATAATGCTGTTATGAAAGACAAGAAAGGAACTACATTTTATGACAAACTGCATTTTTACACAATCAGGAAAACCACTTGTTTGAGTGGAAATTTGTAAATTTTTGTAAAACATGTTAAGTGTCATGTGCTACGACTAATTTGTAATGGGCATTTTTTTTTTTTTTTTCATTTTTTTATGTTTCCTATACTTTGTTCTAGTAAAGAAAGCCTATCGCTTACATATTACAGAAATTATTTGACTGTTTTCTATTTTTCAGAAAAATTATGAAAATCGCATATTTTTTCAAAGTTTTGTTCCAAATAGTCATTTATGAACAAGTTTTTCCCACCTCTTATGATTATTTAAATCTTTTAACTTACCTGATTTCCGGAGCTATCCTAAAAGCTGTAATAAAGGGAAATTCAAATAAAGTTTTAAATAGGTGGTTTATTTGATTAATTGTACACCTAACGTAAATTAAACATCTTAAAGTCAAATAAATATAAAGGTATAGCTTCTCATTAAACTTATAAACTCTCGTTAATCTCACCTAACGCCGGCGTAAGCGAACGGCATTCAATTAAGCCTCGCGGCGCGAACTCCCGTTCGTAAACAACTGCCGTCTTGGATGGAGTGGTTGGTTGTTTCAGTAAGTATCGCCCTGAAAGCCGATCGTCCAATGACGGGCGCACTCCAGAAGCCCGGTAAACGTCGAACCGAGAAGAAGCTGGGGTACAACTAAACCACGGCATTTGCTGACGACGATCCAGTATAAAAGGGGCAAGTTTCGCAAGCAGTCAGGTAGACATCGGCAGGTAAGGCGAGGTAGCCTTGTTTTTAAAAGCGAGCAGTTATGCTCTAGTTTAAGTTTAGTTATTTTCCAGCTGTTTTTAATATGGTTTTAGTTAAACTTTAACAGAATAGTGCATTAACGTTAAAGCTAAATTAATGATGTTTTCTTCAAGTAATATAAAACAAAAGCCGGCCAATCGAATTCTGTATTTTTCATGATGTTTTCATCCTAAAGTTTTTGCCAAATAAGTTAAAGAATGTGATACAAAATTAGCTCTAATAGAACTTTAAAATGACTTGTCAACTCTCATGAAGTTTAATAGCCTGTGAAAATGTCACCCTGATGTTCCGTTTATGAACCAATAAAGATTGATGTCTCCTTAATCTCAAGTGCTATCTTTATTTCTAAACTACTCTTCAGTCGCGGCCATCTACTCTCAAATACAAGTTTTGTCTCCAGGTGTTGACTTCTCTCCAAAATAACGTAGGCTGATGGCACCATTGGAGACAACAAGTTTAAGGTCGATGCGCTAATGCAAAATTTAAATTAAAAAAATTTTATTTTTTGCATTTTACTTATCTACCATAGGCACAAGTTTTACACACTATAGCATTTGAAAAACTAAAAAAAAAGTTTTTTTCGGCCCACCCTAATGTACAGCTGCGGGAAAAAAATAGTCCCACTTGCTCTTTATTTCACCGTCGTTCGTCGTACAGTAAAGTTATATATATCATTCGTTTGCAAATAACGCGCACTTTAATTTACTATTAATTTAATTTGCATCAGGGTCCGTCTTCATATTTAATTCTGCATCACCTTCGTTTTTTTCAATGGCAACCCCATATTTTGACTTTATTAAACAAAAGAAAACCTTCAAATTACCCTAAATATAAATTTTCACCAATTTTCTACAATAATTTTCGGAGATATTGCAAATTAATTTTTACACGTTTTTAAGGGACTTTCTGCAAATTGAAAAACGCTATTTGTAGGTTCCGAACTTTTCGCCTTTCATTAATTTCGCTCGCAAGAGTTAAAAGAAATTAATGTTATTTTCAAGGAAAATATTGTTTCCATCTCTCTTAAAGTTTTTTGTACTGAGAATATCTAAGGTAGAATAGAATATTTAGTCTGTAGTCCAAATGACCCGTGAGTTCATAACTTCCTTGGTTCGACCACATGATTTAAGGGGAAAATGCAAAATGATTGCTCAGGATTTTGAAAATCTTGAGCAGTCAAGATTAGTAATTTTGATAAGTAATTTTGAAATTGTTATTGAGTATTTCCGTTGATGGTTCTCTTAGACAGGTGAAATGTTGGAAGGGGTTAGAGGATGCTCTCTGCTCTTCTGACTACAAGCTTGAATATTACTCAGGTTCGAACATTAGCTATGGTCGAACTTGAAGAATGATTTCCTGATAGAAAATTTATTTGTTTGAATTTCATGTAAAAAAACGCAACTACTTTTTTGCCGACCCAATATTATCACCGTGTTTGTTATTTCACTTTCTTCGTTTAATACTATATCGTCTGCAATGTGCAATATTCTTCAGACTTTTGGCGGCATTTTAATTTATAGTTAGATGAAAATTTAGATAGAAAAACGTGATTTTGAATGTTTGATAAAGTTTGGGGAAGTCCAAAGACCTAATGTTTCCGATATTAAAATAGGTCACATTCACACCTGGAAAGTTGAGGATGTTAGTTTTTCAGAAATAGGACGTTGCATTAGAAGACATACATCTACTGCATCTAATTCTATACCTGGAAAATATTTTATTTGGGGGAATATGGTAGCGGACGCAACAATAGACGCTTTATAGAATCACCATCAAACTGTAAAAACCTCTAATTTATTTGCTTCAAAATTTGATATTTTTTAATACCGCTATCTATTACTGTGTTTTTGCACAAAAGAAATCTAATTTACGTTTATTTTATGCAATTTTCAAAAAAATTTCACTTAATAAATTTATATATGGTCCCTTAACTCATGAAAATAACACATTTTATTTAATATAAATTAAACTACTGAACGTAAAAATTTGAAATTTTGCACAGCCATGTAATATTAATTTCTGCATCTATTTCCATCGAAATTTGGCTAGGTCGCTATTCATAATTTTTTTGAATATTAATTTCATAATTCATATTAATAATTTATTAAAAATCATAATAACATTAAATTATGTTTGGGTCATTTAGTTCTAATAGTACGAATAAAAATCAGATTTTTACTACCAACATTATATGAGATATGAATTGAAGTATGAAAAAATATTTTAACATAGGGGGATTTTGGGTGCTCATAACTCCCTCATTTTCTGTCCAAATTTATTGAAAATTGGTTTCCGGGGTTAAAATGAGCTAAATTTTTGAAATATGGAGTGAAATCTAGGGGTTACTATTGAGGAAAAAAAAGTTGGTGCAAATTTTAATATGTAGATGGCCCCTTATGCAATTTTTATGCATAGCAAATTAAAGTGTACGTCAATCGTAAACGATTGGTATCTGTAACTTTGCTGTACGACGAACGACGCCCGAAAAAAGTACAAGTGGGACTTTTTTTTTTCCGCAGCTGTACATATAGATTCGGTTTAATGCAATTTAATTACAGTGAAACCCCAATCTATCGTTCCCGCATCCATCGTTTTCCCGTATTGATCGTTTTATTTCTGTGGTCCCTGCACAACTTGTATTTGAATAGCGTTAAAGGAACCCGCATGTAGGGGAGAGTTGGGAGGAATGGGACAGCTGCTAAATAAAATATTAATATTTATTTCTAGTTTCTCCATTAGATGGAGTAGCTATAGCCTCTTGCTTGATTCTAATTGTTA